>JAVXUP010002024.1:7500-166513 GCA_033070095.1 Escallonia herrerae
AAAAGGTATAATTTGTTAACTTTAAATAAATTCATTATAGTTTAAATCGATTCTTTTGAGGTTCGATAACTTCAAAAAATTTATTCGAATTGTTTGAGATATGTTTGTTGTATTTTGGCATGATGATTTTGGCTATTTATCTTAGTAATTTTAATTTGTTATGTTCAATAAATTAATAAATTATTAATTGAGATTATGTATATGCTATGTTTGTCATCCTAAATTGGTTTATTCGTCAAGGTAATTTTTAGGTAATATTTTCAGTTAGAAATGCCATTTGATTGTTAAGCGTAGTCTATTTCTACACAGGTCTTGTTTCACAATGTTTGATTTCATGTAAGTCTTGTTTCACAATGTCTGATTTTGTTTCAAGCTCCAACGTCCCCGTAGATGCTAGTGATCTGTATCCAGGACGAACGTTTCAAACATTGGAAGAAGCTGAGGAATGTTTTTGACCGTATTCATTGAAGGTTGATTTTGGCATTAGAATAAAGACTACAAGCTGAGGAACGTTTTTTGTAATTTTTTTCTAATAATTTTTTGACTGAATACTGGAATTTGTTTTCTGATGAGAGCCATCAAATCTAAGTTTAAGTTATTTTTTTATTGTTTATCCCCGTCCGCTACGTAGTGTAGCTGACGCATCTGCTTTTTGTCCTCCACACGATGTAGCGAACGGCATCGTAGAAAAAAACTTTTGGGTTCTTTTGGTCCGCTATACAATGTATCGAATGACTCTGTATAATATAAACAAGATCGGCCAATCATCTTATCACTTCGTCCGTTTCTCTATCTGTCTTGAACATCTCACCCAGCCGCTACCCCATCTACGACGACCCACATCTCCGGCGACACCACCGTCCTCCCCTGACTCCGCGCCGCCCCCGGTGACAGCCCCGTCTTCCCCTCAACGCCGCGGCACCTCCAGCGACATTCCCGGTGTGATGGCTTCTGATTCGTCGAGCAGCAGCGAATTTGTAGGCAACATGCACCTTGCAGGCATACACTTCTTCAAGGTCATGATGCCTGGTTTTGATACATAACTTGTAGGCCAGCCCTCTTTCTCTGTGTATCGTGTGTGTTAAAGTTTGATCTTTGGTTAAAAACTAACCTTTTTTGTGTTATGAATATGTTAGGACATACCGGTAGGCTTTTCCTATTGGCTTACCACAATTTATTTCGATTCAACTTTAACCAGCCGCAAGGGGTCATGGCATGTAAGAATGAAGATGAAGCCCGGCCAAGGTCAAATTTCGTTCGCAGAGGGTTGGAACGAATTCGTGCAGCAGCATGACCTCCAACTTAGTGACTTTGTAGTGTTTGAACACACGGGAAAGTGTAATTTTCAAGTGACGGTGCTTTGATCGGAGCACTTGTGAAAAAACTTTCCCCCAATGTTGAACCCTAAATTTTGTTATGAACAATTTTATGTTAATGTTCATTTTTTTTTGAATTTTAGGTTCTTAATTGTGCCGTTTGAGATTCCGTCGATATTGAGATTGTTGATTGTTAATTGTACGTTTTTTTATTGTTAATCGATATTGAGATTGTTGATTCCGTGGCTAAAACAAGTCTTCGGTCCGCTACACTGTTAATCCATATTGAGATTGTTGATTCCGTGGATATTGAGATTTTTCGGTCGCCAATTTATTAAAAAAATGAACTTCAACACAAAGTATTTGGACGTCCGCTACACTGTGTAGCGGACGGAGAAGCAGAAACAATCAACTTCAACCCTTTGAAAAATTTTCAATATTTGGACGTCCGTTATACTGTGTTGCAAACGGAGAAGCAGAAACAGCCGACTTCAACACTTAGAAGATTTTTCAGTATTTGGAAGTCCGCTACACTGTGTAGCGGATGGAGAAGCTGAAGCAGCAACTTTAACGCTTGGAATTTTGAGTATTTGGACGTCTGCTACACTGTGTAGCGGACGGAGAGATAGAAACAGCCAACTTCAACACTTAGAAAATTTTTCAGTATTTGGATGTCCGCTACACTATGTTGCAGACGGAGAAGCAGAAACAGCCAACTTCAACATTTGGAAAAATTTTGAGTATTTGGACGTCCGCTACACTGTGTAGCGGACGGAGAAGCAGGAACAGCTGACTTCAACACTTAGAATGAGTTTTGTTTCTCACCATTCAATCATTCTCAATGAGACCAAAAAAACCAACTCTAATCAAATCAAATGTCCACTGATATGGACACAAATCAGTAAAATCACTCAATCATTCAACACAAATCAGCTGATCTCAACCCCAAAAAATTCACACCAATGACAGCTTTCTAAATAAATAATCATGATTTATTAAAAAAAATTATTTTAATGGTACAATGTCAACTAGGCGTCCTCATGTTGAGCCGGATGTTCGTCTTTAGACGGATTTTCAATAAACCTAATCTCTCTAGGCCGCCTTTCAAAATTTACCAAGCTATCCTATATCTAAAGCGTTCTACGCATTCTAAACTTCAGGCGACCGCCTTGAGGCTCTCAGACCGACAGATATAATCCATGTACATGCATACGAAGACGCCGCAGTCCAAGTATTATGTTGCTTGGGCCTCGTCTTCTTAGTCCGAAAATAGAGCTTTGGCAGCGCCGGTACAGGTACACCACGGATAGCATTGACCATGACAAAAAATATATTATGCGAGAAACAGAAAACGGCGTAAGACACGAGTTAACATTTACAATTGGCAAGTTACAATAAGCATTAAACAATCAACTTCAAGATTACCATAGAGTCCAGCTGGGCTTTATACATCAGCAGCACAGGCATGCGGAGGGTATCGTCGTGGAGACTGTCGATCACCGATACGACTTTTTCCGTTGGTTCATGGCAAACCAAGTACCAATGGCTTTCCCCTAGAAATAGGATTAGAAACACGTGGGCAACCATTGCGCTCACTAGACTATCCCTATTCAGATACGCTCGTAGGTTATCCGACGGTCTCCACTGACTCAACTTTTTCTTCCCCCTTCGTTCTACCAACTCATGTCATTCAGCCACTAGGAGGCTATGAAAAAAGGCATCCAACAAAAATACGGCCGGATACTCATTCGGCCGCCCCCGGCCCCTTTCCTTGAGATTCTCCACGTAGGTAGGGATGACGTTGTTGTCTAACCAACTCACCGGAGCCAGGGAGGACATTTCTCCCCACGTACAACAGTAATCCATGCTCTCAGGGTGATTCACACTATATAACGCTTTGTTCCGAGGGAACCCGCTAAAATACCGCTCTCTGATAATTTGGCATTTATGTGGCTTTAGGGGCTTCAGTGGATGCCCTTTGCGATACTCCCCTCGGGGGTCGACCGGGGGATATTGCCCTCCTTTCGCAACAGATGGTCCCGCCCACGGGACAATGGGCAGTGTCTCAGACAGACTGATGTTTTCGAAACACCAGTCCTGCGTGACTTGACTCTGGGAGAGGGGTTGGGGTTCCGAATCCAGAAGCAAAGAGAAGGAGGGCGCACTGTACTCTTCCCACGGTGCTTAAGCCTGGCCCATGGTGCTTGGCGGTCCCCAATCACCACCCATTCCCGGTACAGAGGGACCACCGTATCCCTGGCTCACCCCCTAAGTCTGTCCCTAGGGATCGCCGTATCCCAAGGGATCACCGTATCCCGAGCTCACATAAGGGGGCTGCCACTTGGGTTCCCCCATTCCTGGGTTGACGCCCAAAGGCTGCCCAGATGCTTGGCGCAAAAAATTCCCGCAGCCATATGCCAACGATTCAGCCTGTTGGCGAAACTCCTCGCCCATTGCAACCACTAGATCCTTGCGATCGCTCAACTTCCGGAAGAAGGCGAACGAGGCATTAACCTACATCCAAAGAGATAATAAATAAGTAACTTCATACATACTTAGAATCATCAAGGTCAATTAAAAGCACTGCTTGGGCAACCTTACCAGATTGTATGCCATCTGCTCATCGATCTGACGCCTAGGGTGGTACTCCTCTCCGCGTTCAAACCTTACTGGAGCTATTCTCCTCCGGGTGATGCGGTAGTACCACTCATTATACTGTTCGATGCTGATCACGGGGTCAGGCTCTGACACAATGGCCGCCAATGTGTCCTGCCAGGAATCCCAAACCTCAAGTTCTCGTGCGCACAAGTCGTGCGCATTCGCCTTGCCAAACCGTCCGACACCCAGTGGGTCCCTGTTACCCTTCATATCCGGCGCATCGGCTGGCAACCCCTACAGGCACTCAAAATGACACGTAGCACGATCTGGTAGCTGCCACTCTATGACCTCAAAGTGGATCAGGGGTGTGCGTTGCAACCCGAAGAGCGTGAAGACGAACGACTCCCCCACCTGTCGTGCCAAACATTTGTACGGTGCCCATCGCATCTTGCCCAGAGATAGCGAGTCGAGCTCCCCCCGATAGTACGTAATGTTATGATGGGGATCGTCTCTCCTTTGATAGTGACTGTCCTTCCTGCTGTACTCCCAGGCGCACAACCGAGGCCACACATTATCCGTTCTGTCCCTACGCCTGGGTGCGCCGGTAGCAAGGTGTTCATAAGACCACACCTGAGAGCAAAGACAAATTAAATAAAGTATCGTCAAAATTAAATGTCGATTCAACAAAAAAAAAACAAGCACGTAATGAAGATTTGTATGATATACCTGCAATAGCGAGAGACACGCACATATAGTTTTGGAGTCGGGCCTCGTTGCCTTGTGCAATGCTCGGTACAGGTACGCAAGAGTTGCTGCACCCCAGGCATAATCCCCAACCTCCAGCAGGTTACCCAACAACGGTAAATATTTGACGCTGACCGTATTCTTCGACGTTGTTGGGAATAGAATTGCCCCCATCACCCACAAGAGGAAAGCTTGTGTGTATAGCACAAGCATCTCGTCCGTGTAGTTTTCTGGGAGAACCTTGTAGGTATCTACCAACCACTTCAACTTGATACCACCAGTGCTAAATTGATCCTGGGGTATCGAAGTAAAGAAGTCCTTAGCGGTTCTCTTATTCGTTGCTTCCGACGGAGGAGCAATTACCGGCCGTCCCGTCACCGGTAACCCTAAGATGAACCCTACATCTTCTAGGGTAATCGTCATCTCTCCGAGAGGGAAGTGAAACGTATTCGTTTCACTTCTCCACCTTTCAACAAGGGCACCTATTAAGTGCCGGTCAAGGAATTGAAAGATTTGTCCATGCGTGAAAATCCCAAACCCAATCCCACGCAGTAACCGTTTCTGGTATTTGTTCAACTTCGAGGCTTTGAAATTATCGGACACTTCTACTGTGTTGAGAAGTGCTCTTTCCTACGAATTAATAAATACAATTTAACCAAAACAAACGGTACACAATGTTCGTAAGAATAGGAAAGTTGATAAAATAAGGATCTTACCCCACCATCCCATAAGAGCGTACTGACATGATTTGCTTGGTCGTATAATACGGAGGGATCTTCTGGTCCAGGGTTAAAATTCATTTTTTGTAACTGAAATTACGAAAAAACGGCAAGGTTGGAAGCGTAAAATTTTTTAAACATACAACGCTAGCATGTGCTCACATAAGTTGACATGCTGTGTATATGCAAGTGAAATCACATGAACATTTAAGCAATACACAATAAGGAATACACATATATTGCAAACTCTAGCACAATCCACTGCATACATATTCGAAACCATGCATAAGCCGCAATACTCATAACAAACTCTAGATTATGAACGAATAAATGATTGGATTGTGAACTTATGTGATTGATGAGACGATTAAAGGATTTCTTTAGAAGAAATTACGCAGATCTACTTGCCAACGCCGCTAGAAAAATTGTGTAAAAAAGATGAATGATTTTCGAAAAGAGAATGAAACACAGTTGCGGTATAGGTGAGGGATGTCTAGTCCGCTACATAGTATAGCGGACGGAAAAAACCGTCAAGTTGTCTGCTACACAGTATCACGGACGGTGGGATAAGGATAAAGCAGCAGTCCTGTCGCTCCAGGACTGGTGTGACAACTGTCAAGGGGGTTGTGGATGACTTGACCACTGTCAGTCAAAAAGTAGTCCGCAACACAGTGTAGCGGACGACATTTTGACTAACAAAAAAGTTGTCCGCTACACTGTGTTGCGGACGAGGGAGGAGGGGCAATATGGTAAAAAGGTCGTCTGCTACACTATGTAGCGGACGACTAATAGCTTTCGAAAAAAGATCTGGGCCGTCTATCCCTTCGAGATGGACGGCCAGATCGCGCTAGCAAAATCTCCTATTTTGTTAGCGCTATCAACGGATCAGCTCCCATATATATATATATATATATATATATATATATATATATATATATATATATATATATATATATATATATATATATATGAGATAAGTTGTCCATGCCCGAGATGTGGACGGTTCAAATTTATTTTTTGCGTTTTTTTTCATCATCCGCTACATAATGTAGCGGATAGGGACGATGGAATTTGGCCCATCCATCGGGCCAGATGGACAGCCACATCGCGGAGGTAACTTATCTCATTTTGTCCGCACAAGTAATGGATCAGCTCCTATACAGTCTAGCGAATTTTCTGCTAACACTTTCACTGAAACTCTTAGTAATATTTTTTTAGCGTCATTAAATAGAAGTCGGTAAAAACATTAAGTTATTATTAATTGTCGCTATATGAAGGGCAAGAGGAAGATTCTTTCAACCTGTATAGCAGCCACAAATTTATGAGGCTGTTACATGCTCAGCAACAAAAATTTGTTCCTTTTTTTGGTGCAAAACCACATATTCGAGTTTCACGAACAAAAAACTATTTTCATTCCTTTCCTCCCACCTTAAGTTGCCAGAATTTAACGTATTTTTCATTCTATGCAATTTTGCATGAAGATATATGTAACGTTTCACAGTGATTTATGAGGATCTCACCGAGATGTGTTTGCAATTCCATGTGGCTTTAAAACATACATATATATATATATATATATATATATATATATATATATATATATATTCTTTCCTTTGACAAAGAAAGAAACGATCTTATTAATCGCAAATACACCTTTTAGGAAAAGGGTCATCACGGTCGTAAGTTTCCTTTTTTCTCTTCTTGCTGGCTTTGGAATAATGTAGCTGTAGGCAGTTGGATTGGGACACAAAGGGTTGCTATCTCGTCAACAACGGATGGCGGAGAAATTTCATCCCCATGAATCTGGTGACACATCAAATCTTGTTTGTAGTGAACTTAGGACTCCAACTTTGAATTTCCTTTGTTAATTGTGACACGAAAGAATAATTAATGTTCTCTTGCTATCTGGTCGACAACGGAGGAGAGAACGGAGAAATTTCATCCCCATGCTATACTGCTTTATTGCACTCAGAAAGTCTAATTAGGAGTACTAAAAAGTTATAAGAAAAATTAATGATTAACGTAATAGAATTCGTGTCACTATTTGATACGTTAAATGTAAAATAAATTGATCAATTTTATTGCTAATCATATAATTTCACTATTTACATAAATTTATTTAATTTTGTAAAGTTAGTCAACAACAGTTACTAATCTTTCATTAAAAAAATTTAACTCTTATTATCTATATGTATGATTAATGTGATTATTAATTATACGAAGACAATAATCACATATAAGTTAAAATACTGCAAGAATTTAAAAGGACTAACTTTGATATTTCATTTGTAATCTGGAGATTTGAAATTTGCAAGAATGAAGGTAAATAAAGGAATGAGAAAAAAAAATATATGATAAGAAGTGGCACAAAAAGTAAAAAATATAATAAATTAAAATTCTAATACATTGATATTAGGAATAATATCACTTATATTCGTCAGTTTATGAGTAAACTACAACCGAAGAAGCATGTTTGCATTTATATCGGTTACGTTCGTTGACAACACATAATATGGACGGTGTTTAATTTTCCTATAAAATTACATAATTGTCCTCTGGAACAAACAAACCACTCTCTCTCTTCCCTTTTCGTTCTTCCCCTCTTTTTCTGTCCCTTCTTAAACCCATCAAACCACCACTGTCATTCACCTTCTACCAGTCTCTCAAACCCACTTTCACATCCGATAACCATGATCACAACTATATGGCAAATCACTACATCCCTCTCGATGATGTCGATTTCATTTACATACCTTTTCACCCCTTTGCCGCCCAAAAATATGCTGTAGAGATGGGTTTAAATCTGGAAATGAAACCTGCCAACGCCATTTGGTAGTTAGTAATGCGTTGGTGAGATTGTTAGAGTTTATTATGGAGGCAGTGGGCAATCGTTGGCAGTGATTTGCGGGTATGGTCGTATGGGTAGCTGTTGGTCGGTAAGTACGGCCGTATGGTCGGTGGGTCAGTGGGTATGGCCATATCGGTTGCGGTTGACTTGATGTCGGTGGTGTGGGGCGACTGTGTTGATGTTGGTGGTCGGCGGTGACTGTTGGTCATGAGCTACAGAGGAGAGAAGAAATATTACCCTCTCCACCTCCTCATTCCCAATTTGGTTATTTCATGTCTTTGGTGTGAAATTATGCTGGAATCTTCAAAATAGTGGAAGAAGTGAATTATCATTTTGGCACACTGTTATTCAAAATTAGACAGGAGTTAAGAAGCTTGCATCTCATGCAAGTTCATTGAGAAATTGCAACAAGAAATCCCCGGAAAAGGGCCTAAACAACAATTAGAGGCACTCTACAATATCTATGTCATGTTCCTTCTCCACAAGTATCGAGGTGATTTTCTTGCTACTGGCCATATAACCCCAAAGCAGGCTTCACTTGCAAATGATCAACTCAGATCTTTGCATTTTTAGGTTTGTTGTCAATTTACTAAAAGCATACTGGCTTTTTGTGTTGGAAGGAAATTGACATCACAGTATTACCCTGAAATTTGTGATTGTATCAGGTCAAACCAAATACAACTGCCCTTGTAGATGCATTCAACCACGTCAGCAGTGGTTGTGAGAGAAGAGAGAGGAATAGGGAAGAAGGAAAGGGTAGTATTGTCATTTTCAAAATACAGTATTGCCACATCAGTAAAAATCAATATTTAGGGTCACAGAACCCTAACGATGGACACATCTGATACCAAAATTTTCATATTTTGGTTACGAGTGCAAAATTTTGAACCTACGTCTTTGACTGTAATTTATCCCTAAACTGGGGGATATAAGTGATATTATCCCTTAATATTACAATATAATGGCGTTTTCATAAATATTTTAAACATGATTACCCATTATTTAAAATAATTAAATAGGTTTACAATAGTGATGCCACCTCCCCCCCCCCCCCCAAGCTATTGTTCCTTCCATAGCTAGGGTCACAGCAGTGATGCGGTAACTGTAGTTATAGGTGTTGGGTTAGATCCATTGGCTCATAGAATGCTCCGTACATAAGTAAAGTAACCTACGTGTCTGTAAAACGCAACGTTTGGAGTCGTAACTGCCCAGAAAATGGAACAGGAAGCAAATTCTCACTTTTTCTCCTATCTTTGTCTCTCTCCATGTTTTCGTCGGCAACACCTCGATCTATTCTCTGGCAGAAACTCTGACGCGGCATCATGCTAATAAGTCGTCAATCTTGCCAGATCTTAAAAAAAGAACCCAGATTTTCTCTCTCTAGTGAGTAGATGAGGGTTCAACAATTGGAAGGGGTTGAAGGTGGTGGAGGAGGGGGTGCAGAGGATTGGGGGGGTTCTCATCAGAGAAGGAGAGGGGTTGCCAGCAGTGAAGGAAGAGAAGGCGGAGTTGGTGGCACGGAAGGAGGGGCAATAGAGTGGGAGGCGGTGAGGTGGTGGCGGGTATGGCAAACTTTTTTCATGAGGCGGCGGCACTCCCTTCTCTCTCTTTCAGTTTGTTATTGGTTTCTTGTCGTTGATTAAAGTTGGAGAGAAGGCGAGGGGGGGAGAGGGAGAGAGAGAGAGAGAGAGAGAGAGAGAGAGAGAGAGAGGTCTGAGAGCACTATCTGTTGAGCCGTGAAATGGGCATTTGATACATTCAAATTATTGGATGATGTGGCATTTTCTGAGCCATTGATCTAATCCAATAGCTGTAGAGTTACAGCATCACTGATGTAACCCTAGCTAGTTATAGCAGTAGATCTGGATTCGTATTTGGTGACACATTA
This sequence comes from Escallonia herrerae, assembly GCA_033070095.1. Classification (NCBI taxonomy): domain Eukaryota; kingdom Viridiplantae; phylum Streptophyta; class Magnoliopsida; order Escalloniales; family Escalloniaceae; genus Escallonia; species Escallonia herrerae. The sequence goes on from JAVXUP010002024.1 coordinate 17,614, forward strand.
AATCTTGTTTGTAGTGAACTTATGAGTCAAATTTTAGAATTTTCTTTCTTCTTTTCTTGTTGGCTTCGAAACAACCTGGTCACTGTTGATGTATATCCTAACCCAGAAGGGTGCAAGTTTATTTGAACAATGTGGTGATCCAAACCTATGCAGGTGGTGATAAAGTTTAAAATAGTTCATAGAATTGGGAAGTACATCAACAACGACCAGGTTTTTCTTTTGAAGATAAAGTTGAAATCTCTGCCATTTCTTTTATACTCTATCAATTAAAAGTTTATTTTTTATTGGCACCAATATTTTCACGAATAGAGAGATATGAATAGAGGATAAAGGAAAATAGTGTATTTAAACTAACTTAGTAGATTAAATATGACTCATCAGATCATTGTGTGATAAAAAGCATGGATGGAAACGAGAGCACCACACAGTATGTGTTTTTTTTAGTATTAACACAAACGCCCATAAAAATTGACATCTGTTAAGCCCGACCAATCTTCAACTTGCTTCGGATGAAAAAACAATTTGAGGTACTAATTTAGTACATTTTAAGTATTAGGTACTTGAGCCGGATTTGGTGGTCATGTCCGAGTCTCTGTCATTTTGTCCAAATATTCACCGGAGTTACCTAAAGGCCATTGGAGGTATCATCTATAGTATCTAAAAAAGCCACCTCCAACATGACCCAAGCCAATTAAGCATTATTTATACATAAGCCTAATGGCTTGAGCGGTAGGTGAACAGTCACTCTTCAATGGATTAAGGAAAATAATTTGGAGTCAACTGAATAATAATCAAAATGCTTTCTGTGAATCGGGCCCCCATACTATCCAAAAAGCCACCTCTTACATGCCTCAAGTCCATTAAGAATTATACTTGACCTTAATATCTTGAGTCATAGGTTAAGAGTCGATCACTCTCCACTAGGTTAACGAAAAGAGTGTGAAGCTAGAGACATTTGTTTTGGTACTTTTCATGGCCTGGTGGTAAACACTACGAGATGCATCCTGCTATTGTGAAGGTAGTCTATGATGGAATTGGTAACTTTACATGCAGATGAAAATCTAACTATTATGTTTCTCTATTTTATGTAAGCTTATAAAGATATTCCAAGACCCAATGCTTAAGCTAAAAAACAAGATTCTAAAGATACTTCGTTACTGTCCAAAATCCTTCTCGTTCATGATCATCACAATGCCCGATCCTTTGTAACAGTCTACTTCTAATAATATAAAACGTGCTGCAGCAGGCACAAACATATGCAGAATATATATTATGCTAAAGGTTACAGCTTGAAGCATATAGAAACTGTCAATAATTAGTACCTAGATCAGCATATATAGGTGTTGGTCCCTGATGGCCAGCTTCTTTTTATTGATAGTTTGTTGCTCCTAATGCCAACAAAATCCATTCGACATTATATTGATTAATGTCTTTTGATCACTTTCTTCCTGAACTGTGGACTCTAAAATCTGCACTGCCTTGCCGAAAACCAAAACAAAAGTGAAGGATTCGAATAGTGAAAATAAACTTTTGAATGCTTTAATTTAACTTTAAACTTGAAGAGGGGAAGCTATTGAACTATTTCTAATGGTTGCAAAGCAACTACTATATATAACTTCTTTCCCCAAGTCATGAAGAGAGTTTATGAACTAGTAGTTCAAAAATTGGGGCCTATAATAAAAAAAGAAGACTTTTTACACGAAGTGATATGCTTCTTACAATACTGTTGTTTAAGCACGTCTACAAGACCACTACCAAGCTCATACCAATATCCATGCATGGCACCAAAACACAGACAAAGAGTTATTGCATCCCCCTTCCTTGTCTCTCTCTCTCTCATTGCGCCTAATAAAAAGTTCATGCCGTGAAGACTATTTACACGAATATCCATGCATGGAACCAAGCTCATATACCAATATCCAAGAATGGCACCAAAACACAGACAAAGAGCTATTGCAACCTCTCTCTCTCTCCTTCTTATTCCTGAGTTGTACCATGTTCTGTCATCCTAATTAGTGATCTAATTCACACCACGAACAACTGCTTTACATGCATGTACTTTTGCCATGACTCAATGATAGACCTTTATGGTTCAACCAAAACAAAATTAGGTGAAGGCTTAAGGCTTATTTGGCGCATATCTTTAAATTAATGAAGTTAACACAAAATTTCTATCCGAAAGTTGGAGTAGAGTACTAGTGTTCATCATGTCTAACTGAAAATAAAAATTGCACCATTAACCAAAAAGTATCTAAATCTACCTTTTCGTTTATTTGGGATGTAAGATAGAATTGCATGGAGTTTGTATGGCACTTACGCTAAAGCGACCATATAAAAAAAACCCAGACCCCATCTTCATGGAACCTCACAAATTATTAGTTGACTAACACAAGCAAGCATTTTTTTAGTCATCAGAGCAACTGTCACTCTTCAAGATTTCGTGTGGAACAACAGAAATTCAGTATCAACTACATTGTTATGAATTTAAAGATTATTAAGATATTAAAGTAAGGTCGTACACTAAATGAAAGTACAAAAAAGAAAGGCGGTATATTATCGTGGCAACTACCTGGTTATATATTTTTCTCTTGGTTTTACAATTTTGAGTCTTTTTGGCAATGTGGGAAAAAAGGCTATTTTCCATTCAGAAACCTGCAAAAAAGATTTATGCATTAGATTTTTTACTTCAAATATTCTAGGGAGCTGAAATTCGCATGATAGCATGACACAAGGAACATGCATATTACCCAATCCCCGCAATAGGGATCTCATGTTTCATGCCTTAAAATTTTCTTCTACACATTCTATGTCCAAAGGGACCCTTCATAGGGACTACATTGAAGTTATAGATTGGCCAGCTTATAGCAAGAGCAATTTTACAAAATTCCAAATATTATGTACAACAATCCTTCACCATGAACAAGCGTGTAATTAAGGAAACAAGAGGAAAAGGGAACTAAAGGGAATAGTTCTTTTAGACCGTCCAAGCCAATACATTTACCGGCATGTCGTGTTTGTAAATTATCAATAAAAAACTGAAGAAGTGGAAGAAAATACTGGACACACGTAACATAACCTTCTCATATACATTGCAAATCAATTTCTCAAGGACTAAAATTTGATTTAGACACACTTCTGCATGAAATTAGGAAAAAGAAGTGGAAAATATCTTCAAAAGTATAATTATTTCTAGACTTCTAGACATTAAAGAAATGAAGGAAAAGAAATGTTTAAACTTGATATCTTCACGAATTTTGTTGGCAAACCAAGTACAAACATACTAATCCCTAGGCTTTATGAAGTAATGAAGGTCCAGTGCCTTGCAGATAATATTTGCCATACAAATAAACTAATATGTAGGCTTTATGAACTAATCTTTAGACTTCATTAAAATCTTAAACATCCTGAACGAAAACTGACTTTCTCAAAGTTGCAAACATTAGTGAACCAAAATATTTGATTACTCAGCACACTTTCTGGACATTTAGGTTGGTTATTTCTTAATGACGCGATGCAATAACTCGGCCAAACAATGAAAAGGGTGCCAAACTATTTTCTCTACCTTCTCCTCCTCATAGCAACCATGTAAATGATGAATAAACCAAAAAAAAAAGCAAACATGAATACATCAGGTAACTACTTTTATAAAATGCTTGTTCCTGATGAACACTAAAATGCCTGTGTACAATAAGTTGGTACCGAAAGTACATACAAGAAAGCATTAAAGAGGCCCCAATTTCAATTTGAAGAATAGTAAAGATCGAGCTATGAACAAACCAAACACATCAACTCCTTAAGAACAACAACCACAGTGTATGAGTGAGTATGTATTTCTAGGGGCAGCATTGTTGTTATTGTGGGTGTGCATATGAATTCGGTTTTGAAGCAAAAAATGTAAAAAAGGAGAGAGAGAGAGAGAGAGAGAGAGAGAGAGAGAGAGAGAGAGAGAGAGATTAGTTGACAGTTCTGTACGCGCAAGCCTACAATGGCCAAGGGATGATTAAGGTTGGTCAAGCATTGGAGAAAAAAGTGATCACTGCTACACACAAGTTCACTTCGAGTTGTCTTGACATGTGAAGCTGCTCAAACTATCATTAGTCTGTGTATAAGTTCCCCGACTCGAGGTAGTATAATTGAATAGGAAACTACCCACCTCAAATTCAAAAAGACTCATTGACTGCTGGAACTATTTAATGCTGGTTCACATTCATTCATCTCCAAAATTATTTGTTCATAGAAAAGAAAAGGTATGGAGCTAAAGGGCTGAGGAAAGAAATGAGGTACCAGGAGGAATCCACTAAGGAAGAAGTCCCAAGTTGGCATATCTAAGAAAACTGTTAACCAGAGTCTTGCATAGTTGATTTTGATACATGAATTCCAATTGTAAACATAATGCTGTGAAGTAAAGCAACTGTAATATTGCGTTGACTCAGAAATGAAGTTCATAGATTGTCGATTATTATTTCATTTGAAGAGCATTGTTTCTTACTCCCTCCGTTCCTTAATAATTGATCATCTTTCCTTTTTGAGTTGTCCCACAAAAATTGATCACTTCTAAATTAAAAAAGATTTTGTAGGTATGTTTACATATTTATTCTTTTTATATTTTTTTATTCTATTTCTCTCTCCACATTTAACTCTCACCAACTCATTTTCTCTCTCCTGGCCCACCACTTTGTATTTTTTATTCTATTTCTCTCTCTACATTTAACACTCTACCAATCAATTTTCTCTTTCATGGTCTACTCTCTTCTCCCTCTCTCTAAAGGGTAAAATGAGAAAAACACATAATATATAACTAAAATTCTTAATATGCATGCAAAGTAAAAGTGATCGATATTTTAGGGACGGAGGGAGTATTTGGTTTGAAGAGCAACCAACAAAAGAGGAGAATGGAAACAATTCAACAAACATATGATGTGCAAAAGTGCAAACTAATGGTGTGCTTCAGTGCATACATTCAAACACGTTACATGAAATGGTAAAGCAAAAGATGGCATGAAGTAGTGCATCCACGGAGTACGAAAAGATGAGCAAAAGCGTGAACAATAGATAAAAGCAAATTTGGTGTATTTGGTCAATTAAACTTAGAGTTGGCACATCGGATGTAACACCCCAAAATCTGATGTTGGTTTATTGTAAAAAAACCCCAACTAATTATTTTTTTAGACATTTAGCAAAAAAATTGGTGAGCAACAATATTTTTTGTCAACTTTAGGGATATTTGTTTTAAATGAAATGTTGGAGATTAGTGGAGTTGAGTGTTAAAATTTATGACCTTTAGCAACAAAGTTTATTTTAGAAATCATAAGTTACAATCTAACGTTAACAGTTATAAGGGATATTGACTGAAGTGTTTAGTGACGTTAGCATGATCGAATTTTTTTGGGCAATCTTTTAGTGATAATTAGTGAAGCGGGATTATGTAACAATCCATTAAAATATTCTAGTACATTAATTTATCGTAAATGGTACTTTGGGCCTTTTTGTAATATTAGAAAGTTCTGGGTAAACTTTAAAAATTACCTAAAGTCTAGGGGGGTTTTGGTAACTTTTCATTTCTTGGTTTTTATACATATAAAACACTATAGAGCAGCCCGCCCTAATTCTTTTCTCCATACTCTTCTGAAAATCAGCAAAGAGAAGAGGAAGAGTAGAGAGAGAAAGTGGAAAAAGAGAGAGAAGAGAAAGAGATTTGGATCGAAATTAGAGTTGGAGAATTGAAGATTGTGTTTTAGAGGAGAATTCTATAAGGTAAGCACCCCATAAAACCATTCCTTTCAGTGTATGTATTGTATATTTATACATGTCTATATATGTACTTTTATATACATGTGTTTTATTTGCTTAAAATCCCGTAAATTTGATCATGGATCGTATATTGATGTTATAAAATGTATTAGGGTGTTAGAGGAATGAATTAGAGGATGGAAAATGAGAAAAAATAATGAAGCAAAAATGGAGAAAATTGAAAATTAGGGTTACTGTGTTTTTCGGGTTACTGTTCATGCTGAAGAAGACGATGAACAGTAACCCATGATGAAGCGTGGGGTGGCCTCAAGCCACTTTTCCGGCCAAAATTGTTTACAGTCATGATGATACTTTCATTTTACAATTTCTGAGAAATTTTTAGATTTTTCTGATATCGTTTGAATTTTTTTATATTTTACGCAAGTTTGAAACTTTTAAATCCGTTTGAACTACTTAAAATGATCGATCGAGTGTTAACGTTCGGAAAATTCCGGGATGTTACAGTTAGTATCAGAGCTTAGGTAAGAGATTCTGTAGACTCGTAAGCCTAAAATAATTTATGATTGAGATTAGACTTTGAAAGCTTGTATTAGGTTTGAAGGCTTATTTGAGGTTTAGAATTGGATTGGGATTTGCATTGAATAGGCAATAATAGACCGGTTACTTACCTAAGAATTTTTGGATCTTAAGTAGTAACCAAAGAAGATGATTGAAGGATAAGAAAGCGATCATTTGGTTTCTTTGAGTAGCTCAATCAAATAGAAGGTATGAATGGTAATTGTTATGATTACTAATGGATGTGCGATATATGTGTATGCCGAATTAGATTTTTTTTGGGTCCTTAAGGTGATACTTTTAATGTGATGGATTCGGTAATAGTGGTTTGGTATCCGAGTGCTCAGCGAAAGTATAACGGTTAGGGTTTAAGTAGTTGGTGTGACACTAGATGCTTTTAGAAATTGCAGTCTATATTGGCTAAGTCAAAGCAGTATGTTTCGAAAGGTGTTCGATGGTATCGATTTTGGTGGCAGATTAATAAAAGAGATGGGAAACATATTGATTTCAAGTGATCACACGGTTTTGATTAGTAAACTTTATAGATTTAGCATTGTTACAATTTTAGGTAGGCCTTACACATGGAGTCATGGTCTTGGTGGTAAATGGATTAAACGTAGGAAAATTGAGTTTGATTGTGTGTTGAGTAATCACGTGTTTGAAGGATTGAGATATTTATGGCCATAGGATATATGATTCTAAAATTTGATGTTGGCTAGGAGGGGAAACGCATTAGGCTGAAAGCGTGCCAATAATGTAGCCACCTTAATTACTGGTTAACCTTAGCGAAATGTCATTAAAAGAGAATTTAGATGATTCCAATTGTGGCTTCAATGAAAACATAAGTTATACTCATGGTTTAGAGTGCAAGTCTCATGTGATGAGGAAATTTCTTAGTACTCGGGTATACCTCCGGCTTGAAGTTAAGTGTGTTATTCTGGCAGCATTAGAGTTTTGAGAGTTTCTTTATAATAAAGTGATTTTATGGTTTTATTTCTTGAGAACTTTGCCCTGATAATTTGATTAGATTGGGTTGTCAATCTTTCTTGACCGTTGTGTTGAATCTTTCTTCCGAAGGGGATTAATAAGAGAATGAATTCTCTTTAATTGTGGCCTTATAGAGATTTCTTTATATGGATTTAGATGCTATGTATATGCCTGGGGTTATTAGTGATATGATTGGTTAATATTTCATTTTAAGAATTTTGATAGTAGACAGGACTTCTAATAATTTTGGAGCGTTCGTGATAAGGATGGGTCCCGTAGTACTTAGAGCTTATTTAATGATCCAGCTAATTAGGTCTCTAAGAACCTAAGTTATAATCAGAATCCTACCGTATAATGAAATATTTGAAGTTACTGAAATGCAATTTTGCATTTTGACAAATATTTTGGATAGATATATATATTAAGTCACGATGCTTGTCATTTGAGTGAAGTCGACTTATGATGATAGGAAGGAAATGTTTCCGGTTGACTTATGAAGTTGACGTAAGATTGTGGTACATGGAGTTCATTGGAGAGTTTAGACAATGCTCGGCCATTATATTGGCTACTAAAAGTGTTATGCAGTGAAAGCGTAATGCTGGACATTGTCAATGTTGTGAAATTTCGAGGACGAAACTTTTATAAGTGGAGAAAAATGTAACACCCCAAAATTTGATGTTGGTTTATTGTAAAAAAACCCCCAACTAATTATTTTTTTAGACCTTTAGCGAAAAATTTAGTGAGCAACAATATTTTTTGTCAATTTTAGCGACATTTGTTTTAAATGAAATGTTGGAGTTGAGTGTTATAGTTTATGACCCTTAGCGACAAAGTTTATTTTATAAACCATAAGTTACAATCTAATGTTAACAGTTGTAAGTGATATTGACTGAAGTGTTTAGTGACGATTAGCGTGATCGAATTTTTTTTGGGCAATATTTTAGTGACGATTAGTGAAGCGGGATTATGTAACAACCCATTAAATTATTCTAGTACATTAATTTATCGTAAATGGTACTTTGGGCATTTTCGCAATATTAAAAGTTCTGGGTAAACTTTGAAAATTACGTAAAGTCTAGGGGGGTTTTGGTAATTTATTATTTTTGGGTTTTTATACATATAAAACACGATAGAGCAGCCGGTCCTAATTCTTTTCTCCATACTCTTCTGAAAATCAGCAAAGAGAAGTGGGAGAGTAGAGAGAGAAAGTGGAAAAAGAGAGGAGAGAAAGAGATTTGGATTGAAATTAGAGTTGGAGAATTGAAGATTGTGTTTTAGAGGAGAATTCCATAAGGTAAGCACCCAATAAAACCATTCCTTTTAGTGTATGTATTGTATATTTATACATGTCTATATATACTTTTGTATACATGTTTTTCTTTTGCTTAAAATCCCGTAAATTTGATCATGGATCGTATATTGATGTTATAAAATGTATTAGGGTGTTAGAGGAACGAATTAGAGCAAGGAAAACGAGAAAAAAAAAATGAAGCAAAAATGGAGAAAATTGAAAATTAGGGTTGCTGTGTTTTTCGGGTTACTGTTCACATTGAAGAAGACGAAGAACATTACCCCCATGGTGAACCTTGGGGTGGCCTCCGGCCATTTTTCCGGCCAAAATTTTTTACAGTCATGATGATACTTTCATATTAAAATTTCTGAGAAATTTTTAGATTTTTCTGATATCGTTTGAATTTTTTATATTTTACGCAAGTTTGAAACTTCTAAATCCGTTTGAACTACTTAAAATGATCGATCGAGAGTTAACGTTCCGAAAAATTCCGAGATATTACACCGGAAGCGTAAGTTTCTCTTTGCCAGAAAGCCGAGTGCTAATATACTACAAGATTTGAGATGCAATTTTGGTCACTATCAGAAGGTTGATCTCAAATTCATCATTTGGGGCGAATTCTTGAGTAGGATAAGAGCCGCGTTCTTGGTGATGTGTTGTTATGCACCTGAAGTTTGTCTTCATGTTCTTGTGACGAATGCTTCCATCGAGTTGTTGACACTGTAAAACATTTATCGAAGGATGAGGGACAGTTGGGAAGGAAAGGCGCCATTAGTTCTGGTTTCTTACTATTGCGACGATCCGGGGTAGTGAGAGAGCGGCTATCCATTTGCATCGGTTTGAAAGAGGCCTACAAAATTTGTAATATGTATTATCTTAGAGGGCATTTTGGTCATAAAAATGTGTAGAAACATAAACCTGGTTAAATATGTTACACTTTTAAGATAGAGAGATCTAGATATACATGTTGGAGATTGACACTTTCGCTATGGCTACATGTGAATAAGTTATACTCCCTCCTTCCCGTAACGATCATGCTTGACTTGCACGCTTATTTATAATATGAGTCATATTTTATGAGTTTTTCATTGTGACCAAGAGAGAGAGGAGGAAGAAAGTGGGTAAGAAGAAAGAAAGTAGATTGGTAGAGGATTAAATGCGGAGAGAGAGAATAAAATGAAATGAGTGTAAAAGGGGTAAATATGAAAAAAAACACCTACAAAATCTTTCTTAATCTGAAAAGTGATCAATTTTCTTTTGAGACAGCCCAGAAAGAAAATATGATCAACTTTTATGAGACGGGGGGGAGTATATGTTATGTTGAGGCTATGTTCTATTATAACGAGTACTTATTTCATTCAAAATCCATTCTTCCTCCATATTTATATATTTGTAGAAAAACACTGGATGTCTCAATTAACAAAATAATTGAAGCCACGTTTAACTTTGTTGTTAATTACAATTTTGTAGACTTCAGTACCTCATCGCTTGGTATCTTGCTTTGATTTCGATTATAACACTTCAAGAGTTATGCTCAACCATGTAACTTTGAATATGCATAGGCGATGCAAGGGCGAACACAAAGGAACACAGTCTTAAGTATAAGAGACAAGCAACTATTCGGATGTAATAAAGTAAGGAAAGCCACCTAAAGGAAGACCTTCAAACTATAGTGTTCCATAAATTCAGGTCGGTAATCAGTATGAAGGTATTGAAGAAATTAGCAAAGTTAGTGTTTGTGTGTGTGTGTGAGAGAGAGAGAGAGAGTAGGCCGCTATTACGGAATCAATACAAAGAACAATCTATAAATATGACTTTTACTTACGGCTTTCTAATTTGCGTTATGGCTGACTCTTGAGGTTGGAATGCTGAAATGAAGCTTTTTGAGCTCAGTAGATCAAGTGCACTAATAATTTCTAAGATAATCATGACAATAACTATATCATCACTTTCACTATAAGAGAAATGGCTTTTATCGCATCGACTTTTAGTGACACATCTTTTTCCTCACTAAAAATTACTTTTACCAACGGGTATTTTGTTTGTAAAGATATGTGACTAATAATACTTACTGACACGTCGGTAATGACCTTTAACAAAAGACCTTTACTGACGGACTAATACCAGCGGCATATTTTGTTGCTAAATTAAAATTTTCAATTTTCTCCTTTTTTAATCTCTATTTTTTTTCTTTTGCAAATAATTTTATATTGACTTTTGCTGACAAAATCAATCCATCAAAAAAGTCTAATTTTTTGAAAAATTTTAATGACTTTTAGCGATGGACATTTAACAACAGCCTAGATCCGTCGCTAATAGTCATTAACCTGAAAAGAAAAACCCTACTATTCTCTTACTTTTCTCGGCATCGCTCACACCCTTCACCCTCTCTCTCTCTCCCCCCACTCCTATCTTGTTGCCTCTGCCACTCACCGACAAATCCCCGGTGCCTACCTCTCACGCCCGACGCCCCCACACCCACCCCCGTCCCCGCCCCCTCTACAGTACACCGCCATAGCCCCCACGCCCCTTCCCCCTTGCTGCACTGTCGCCATACCGCGCGCATCTACTGCGAGCCACCTCACGTCACTGCTGCTGCCCACTGTAGGCCACACAGCCCTTGGACATTTCAGACCAAATTTCTTGACTGCTAGATTTGCTTAGAATTTAAAAAGATGGAAGCACAATTCCCTTGGCATTCTTATACTGGATTTGACAGTTTACACAAAACAGTATTATCGTGTTTTAGAACATATGGCATGAAGCTTTTTCTTTCCAATGTGTTCTGCTTATTATACTGCATGTATTTTTGCTTGGATATATAACTCTCAAGATGGATGTCTTCTGTTTTACACCCTTAAAAATTGTCTCAATTTCCTTTCCTCTGGATATGCTGCTTGTCTCAATGTGAAGTTTGTGTTCCTTGGCTTCTTTAAACTAAATGCATGAAGTTGATATTAGAACTTGCTTTTCGTTGCATTTTAATTTGCTCTGAACTCTTCTGCTTTGCAGTCACTTCTTATAGACCTGGGATCTATCCAGTTTGTGTCGAATATTGCATTTTTATACTTTGTTTACAAAATGGTGCTGTCAAGTAGGTTGAAATCCGAAGTCTGTGCATTTTGCATCTTTATGCATAGTTGTGGTTGTGATGGGGTATCTGGGGTACTTTTGAGTTCCATTCCTTGGGGCCATATTAGTGACTCTCACTTTATTTATGTTCGACGACTTAGTACTGCAAAAACTGTTTCTTTTGTGGAATAATGGTTGTCACAGCCTTCATTGGTCTTGGAAACATCTTTCTTGTTGCATTTGGCAACCATCAGTCACCTGGTGCATCTACGCAGAGGATAATCTGGTTTAGTTTCTCATAGTGCTGGTTTGTGCTACATAATTATGTCTAGACTGATTTAATTCTAGTTAACTAGGATGAAGGATGGATAGCACTTGCAACTAATTTATCATCAAGGATGTACAGTACTTGGTTTTTTAGCAAATAGGAACTCCTAGACTTGTGAACTTCTGCAACTCTGATGTGAGCCATCAGACTATCTATAAAATTAATAGAGGAACAACATTAGAATTTAGATAGAGAAGCCAATATATGGGCATCTAGTAGAAAAACTTTTAAGTAGACCTCTATACTTGGAGAAAAATAAATCAAACTAGTCCTAAGCCTTTTAAAGGGTTGAGTTCATACTCGTCTATCTAGCTCTGTTACGAAACGCAGCAACTACGGAGCAATATATTGAAGAACAAAGAAACGAGAAATTTAAAAAACACGAATAAACCAAACGCACAACACAAGAATTACGAGGTTCACCAATATGGCTACGTCCTCGGAGTATGACCAGATTTCGATTTCACTATTCAGCAGTGTTACAACCAAAATCTTAACCCCCACTTTATGTTGTGGTTATCTCTCTTGCCCCAAAACAATACAAGACCATGTATATTTATTTAGAGCTAAGAGGTGATCTTTCTCTAAATAACCAATGTGGGACAAAACACTTATATACTTGGGCTAAGTTGTGACCTTCTCTCAATAACCAATGTGGGACACCCACACAAAACTAGTTTTAAGATCACTGCCACCATTGTAACAATGTCTCTGGATTGAAATCAGGCTCCACATACAACAATCTCCCACTTGGAGACTGATACAACTCCAATGCTGAAACTCCACACAAATGCTGGTCATACTCATCCAAGAAGCATCAACGAAGACTAATCAAAGTTGAGCATAGGCTCAACTTTTGCCTGTCAACCACTTTCGTTAACATGTCCGCGGGATTCTTGTTGCCTTCGATCTTCTCCAAGTTCAGTTGTCCATCCTCTAACAGAGACCGTATAAAGTGATACCTCAGCTGAATATGCTTGGTCCTCGAATGAAATGCTGAGTTCTTGGCAAGATGTATTGCACTCTGACTATCAGTCCATAGCTTGCAATCTACTTGCCCATATCCCAACTCTGTCAACAACCTTTGAAGCCAAATTATTTCCTTGCTTGCTTCTGTCACAGCAACATATTCTGCTTCTGTTGTAGACAATGCAACAATCTTCTGTAACTTAGAGATCCAGCTTACTGCAGTCCCTCCTACAGAGAAAACATATCCCGTGGTGCTTCTTCCGTTGTCTCTATCACCTGCATGGTCTGCATCTACATAGCCTCGCACATCTATGTTGTCACCCTCAAAACATAAGCAGAACCTGGATGTTCCTCTCAAATACCTGAGAATCCACTTCACTGCTTGCCAATGTTCCTTTCCTGGGTTTGTCATGAATCTGCTCACAACTCCAACTGCATGTGCAATATCCGGCCTTGTACTGACCATGGCATACATGAGACTTCCCACAGCAGAGGTGTACGGTACCTGTGCCATGTATTCTTCATCCTCCCTGTTCTTGGGACTCAACTCCTTTGAAAGCTTGAAATGAGCTGCTAAAGGAGTCGTCACAGGTTTAGAGGCATGCAAGTTAAATCTCCTCAAAACCTTCTCAATGTACTCTTCCTGTGACAACCATAACTTTTTCTGTTTTCTGTCCCTGGTTATCCTCATGCCAAGAAGTTGTTTTGCCTCTCCCAAGTCCTTCATAGAGAAAGCACTTGCCAACTTCTTCTTGAGTTCATTAATCATTCTCATGCTTGAACCTGCTACAAGCATATCATCTACATACAGAGTTAAAATAATGAAGTCCTCACTATTAAACTTCTGAAAATAAACACAGTGATCGGAGTCACATCTAGTGAAGTTTGTCTGCTTCATGAAATTGTCAAACTTTAAATACCACTGTCTAGGAGCTTGCTTTAGGCCATACAAGCTCCTCTTCAACCTGCAAACCATTCCCTCCTTACCCTTGACTTCAAAACCCTCTGGCTGATGCATGTAGATTTCTTCCTCCAAATCCCCATGGAGAAATGCTGTCTTAACATCCAGCTGCTCCAGATGTAAGTCCTCTATAGCTACAATGCTCAATATCGTACGAATTGAAGTCATCTTTACAACAGGAGAGAAGATTTCTTGGAAATCAATACCTTTCCTCTGTCGATACCCTTTCACAACTAGTCTTGCCTTGTATCTCTTTGCTCCTCCAACTTCATTTTTAATTCTGTATACCCATTTATTGTACAGAATATTCTTACCTGCAGGGAGCTTTACCAAATCCCAAGTTTGGTTTTGCTCAAGTGAAGCCATCTCATCTTTCATGGCTTGCTCCCACTGTAACCTGGATTCATCCTGTATCGCTTCTTGATAACATTCTGGCTCCCCAGAATTAGTATACAAAATATAATCGAGTGGAAGACAAAGTCTGTCAGGAGCTTTCCTTACCCGACTACTTCTTCTGAGATTAAGAGTTTCAGGCATCTGTTGTTGATCACCAGCTCTAATTTCAGTATCAGTTGTCTCATCAAGGTCTGCTGGATTTTCTATCCTGGGTACCTGTCCATCTTCTGGCTCATCAAGTTCCATGTATTCCTTATTTTCTTTTTCAATTCCATGTTCTTGTAACCTGTGCTTATACAACCGTGATTCATCGAATATGACATCCCTACTCCTGATGATTTTGTTATGTTCGTAATCCCACAAACGATAACCATATTCATCACCTCCATATCCAATAAATACACACTTCTGAGATTTAGAGTCAAGTTTCTTCCTTTCCTCTTTATCAATATGAGCATAAGCAATACATCCAAAAACTTTCAGAAAAGAATAATTTACTGGTTTACCTAACCATTCTTCTTCAGGAATACCACCATGGAGAGCACTTGCTGGACTTCTGTTAATTAAATATACGGCAGTATCCACAGCTGCTGCCCAGAACTGTAGAGGTAAATCAGCATGTATCCTCATACACCTTGCTCGTTCCATGATGGTTCGATTCATCCTCTCTGCCAAGCCATTTTCTTGAGGTGTCCTCTTAACAGTTCTTATTAACCTGATACCGTTATTGGAACAATATTCTTGGAACCCTCCATTGCGATATTCACCCCCATTGTCAGATTTTAGGCATTTTACCTTGTTCCCTGTTTCATTCTCAACAAGAGCTTTCCACTTCTTAAAAGTGTGATAAACATCAGATTTCTGTTTGATGGCATATATCCAGGTCTTTCTACTAGCATCATCTATAAAAGAAACAAAGTAGAAATTACCTCCAAAAGATTTCACTGTAGTAGGTCTGCAAACATCTGTATGAACTAACTCCAGTCTTTCAATCTTCTTCTCTTTACCATCCCTCCGAAAACTGACCCGCTTTTGCTTTCCATAGACACAACCCTCGCAGAAATCTAACTGAATGTTCTTCATACCTGGCAATGCATTCTTTGAGTGCAGAATTTTCATACCACTCTCACTCAAATGTCCCAACCTGTGATGCCATAATGTGGTTTTCTGATTTTCTGTAAAAGCCAAAGAGATAGAGTGGTTATGGGTACCTGAAAGAGTATATAGGGTTCCTACTCTTTCACCTCTTGCTACCACCATCGACCCTTTGATCACCTTCCATTGTTTTTCACCAAATGCCACAAAATAGCCTTCACGGTCCAATCCACTGACGGATATAAGATTCTTCTGCAGTTCTGGAATATGTCTAACATCCTTCAAAACTAGGGTTCCTCCATTTGATAGTTTAATTTTCACTTTTCCCTTTCCGACAATGCTACACCGATATCCATTCCCGACAGTCACATGTCCATAATCACCATGAACATAATCACAGAAACAATCCCTATAAGGTGTACAATGAATCGAGGCTCCTGAGTCTACATACCACACTTTGGAATTATCATCCACTGTAGCAGAAAGACATAAATCGTCATATGTCCGTTCGTTTGAACTTACCATGTTTGCCCCTTCATCATCACTTTGTCTTCCCCCTGCTCCCTTTTTCTTCTTCGGTTCCGTACAATCATTCTTCATATGACCTTCCTTGTTACAATTCCAACACACTATGGTTTTCCTTTTGGACTTCGACTTGCCTCGTGATCTTGATCTTCCTCTTGTAGGACTTCTTCCCCTGTTATTCTGCTTGTTATTCTGTCTACCTCTGGATTCCACGGACAAAGCAGTACTAGATGATATACCATCACCAATTGTCTTTCTCCGCATTTCATCATTCATCACAGAACTCACAACATCATTAAGTGTTAGCGTACCAGAAATAGTAGAATTACTCACTGTCGTCACCAAGTTATTCCAACTATCAGGCAGTGAACACAGAAATAACAAAGCCCTAATTTCATCATCAAAATTTATGCCGACAGATTCCAATTGATTTGTAACCCCGTTAAAATCATTTAAATGATCAACAACAGAACCATTTTCAGACATTCTCATATTAAACAGTTTCTTCATGAGAAATACCTTATTCGAAGCAGAGGGTTTTTCATACAATTTCTCCAATGCTTTCATTACAGCAGCAGTAGTTTTTTCCTTGGAGATATTGAATGCTACCTGTGGGGTTAGGCTAAGTCTTACCGTAGCCAGCGCCTTTCTGTCCAAAATCGCCCACTCACTTGCATTCATCGCTTCAGGTTTCTCTCCCACCAGCGGTAGATACAGATCCTTCTGATACAAGTAGTCTTCAACTTGCATCCTCCACCACTGAAAATTCATACCATTAAACTTCTCGATCTTTCCTTTACCTTCTTCGGCCATTGCTCCCACTCAAACGTAGAACCTACGTGAGTAAAACTCGAACCCAAGCTCTGATACCAGTTGTTACGAAACGCAGCAACTACGGAGCAATATATTGAAGAACAAAGAAACGAGAAATTTAAAAAACACGAATAAACCAAACGCACAACACAAGAATTACGAGGTTCACCAATATGGCTACGTCCTCGGAGTATGACCAGATTTCGATTTCACTATTCAGCAGTGTTACAACCAAAATCTTAACCCCCACTTTATGTTGTGGTTATCTCTCTTGCCCCAAAACAATACAAGACCATGTATATTTATTTAGAGCTAAGAGGTGATCTTTCTCTAAATAACCAATGTGGGACAAAACACTTATATAATTGGGCTAAGTTGTGACCTTCTCTCAATAACCAATGTGGGACACCCACACAAAACTAGTTTTAAGATCACTGCCACCATTGTAACAATGTCTCTGGATTGAAATCAGGCTCCACATACAACAAGCTCAACCTCATAAGTCCCACCAAAGTGGTCTCTGGGCCATCATGCATATATTAGTTTTTTTATCTTTCAAAGTAACGATTGAACTTAAAGTGCCCCAAAGGATGCACAACCCAATTGCAAGCAAATGAGATTGACCTAGTTGTAGAAGAAAATGGACTGTTTCGTCATAATGTGCATCATAGAATATAGATCCAACTCTTGTTTTACTTTCTCCAGGTTACTACATATTATGAAAGCCTAGATGTTTTAAAGTACAATCTTATTGGAATTGATGTCCGGTCTCTTTAGTATTTGGTGAACGAGGACTAGTTAATGGTGTCGACACGCCAAGCAAAAATACGTCGCACTATTTTAGAAGTTCTCACATGGGTATGATCAAGAGGGAACAAATTGTAAACATGTGGGTTCGTTTTGTTTTTTTTTTTGTTTTTTTGATATTATAACTTTCTGAACATGGGCATTTGGGTGCAATTGGATGCTTCTCTCTGTTATATTGGTCAAACTTAAAAGGTTTCTACTGCTATGTTTTCTTCTCCGCGTTTTACTATTTACACGCCGGAGCAGTTGACGAAGAAGTATAGCAACATAACTTTTTTTTTTTGTGTTTAAGTGAGTTCGTGAATGGATATTGTAATCCTTATTTTGCTTTCAATGCAGGTTTGCTTAACAAATTTGTTGCTAGTGTTCTAGGATGTGGTCAATCACATGACGATGTTATGATACGGCTCTTAGTTCTTTTAGTCGTTGATGTGTTCCATATGCCGAAGATATTTCCTGGGCATAATGTATCAGGATTTTATGATGTTTTTATTTTATATGTTGTAATGAATTGTTTGTAATTAGCATTTTTCTACTTTTAATGACTAAATTTTGGTCCCTAAAAGTATCTAGCGACGGATTTTAGCAATAGAATTCTGTTACTAAAAGTCCTCGGCTTGTCCCTTTTAGCGAAGGAATTCCGTCGCTAAAAGTCTTTTTCAATTTTATTTTTTTTGCAAAAAACCGAAAAAAAGGAAAAATATCGAAAATACCTTTAGCGTCCGGTGCTGAAAATGATATTTTTACCGTTGGATTATAAAATCAATTAGCGAGGGGTTATTACTAACACACTTTTACCGATGTATATTCCATCTGTAAAAGATTTTAGAGACAAAAAATGGACTTTAAATGATAGCAAATTCCATCCCTAAAAGTCAACATTCTTTTGGTGTTTTGGGTATTTTAAACCGCTGCCATGGCTTTCACGCCAAAAAAGAAATCACATTTTGGGAGTTAAATTTACGTAGCGTAGTAAATCTGGGGTGACAAGTGTTGCTAAAATTGGCGTGAAGAAACATACAAGGCACTAACAATGTGAGGATTCCATTGGGATAAGGAAGAATCGCACTTTAGATTACACCCACCAAGAACAATTTGTCTGGTTCAACATAATTCACTGGTTATGTTGTGCTCATTACTCATCATCTGCATATGAGAGAGGAGAGGGTCTGAATCTGTGTCAATAGTTGGGAGGAGAGAGAGAGAGAGAGAGAGAGAGAGAGAGAGAGAGAGAGAGAGAGAGAAGAAGAACAAGAAGAGAGCAAATTTACGAAATGATCATTCAAAAAATGTCATTTTAACTAAGTTGACAGGACTGTTCGCATTACAACATCCCATGCACACTAAGCAAATTGTGTTTGGGTGTATAACCAAGGACTTGAAAGAGGCTCGTTTGAACTTTGAAGGTCTAAGACTCTCATTCCAGTAACTGATTAGGAAACCTTGCTTCTTCCTCTACAAATTGGATTAGTCGATTAGACTGACATATTCCTAGATTCAAAATGGAAAGGTGTGAGCAACTTTAAAGTGGTTTGTTGATAAAGAAGGCACTTGTTTGAATGCAAGATATTCTTATAATTGTTTCGGTAGAATCTAAAATATGTTTTTAGTTGGCTTGATGCCATATCTGATGCATTCTCTGTCTAAGTTATACATGCTTTTGCATCTTTGTTGTCTAGTTTGTGATGCTTGACCATGACAAGTAAGAGGATTTTTGTTTTTGAAGTGTGCTATTAAGGAGAAAAAGCCTTCATGCAGTTGATGTTTGTTAGCCATATGGCTGGATAACCTAGGCTTACATCTTGTTTTGATGATAACTACACATTGATTATGTTCTAATGTGTGTTTTGAGTGGATTCTTAGTAGATATATACATGACACTCATGAAGACACATTTGAGAAGTTGGATAGATTGATTGAAGCCAAAGAAGCTTAAAGTTTTAGTGGACATACTATTGAAGCTTCATCAAGTCCTATGTCAAAGAGCAAGAAAGAATGCAAAGGCTAAGTTACTACGATTATGATTGGTCTTTACTATTATGTAACTAGTCTTGGTTTGATGGTTGGATTGATGACTATGACCTAAAAAGACCTTAGGACACCTTGTGCATTGCATGTGAGTTCATAACCTTTCACACAAGTGTGGTTCTTAAAAATGAGTGAACTTTGGAGCTCACTCAGATTTTTTCAAAAACTATTTTGGTGCCAATCTTTTCATATCTTGATAAAACTTTTCATTAGCTTTCCAACGCAAAAAACGGCGCCTCAATCCGATTTTTCTAGAGAAAGTTATGCCCAAAATAGGAAAGGGGGTTCCGTGAGGCAGCTGATAGGCAGTAGGGTAATACAGTCGACTGTATTTGAATCCAGTCGACTGTATTTGAATCCAGTCGACTGTATTTGAATCCAGTCGACTGCATTGGTCAAAATTCAGTTCCAACGGCTATTTTCGAGGACAAAACTCCAACAGCTATTTTAGAGGGATTACAGTCGACTTCATTGGGAATACAATCGACTGCAATGGCAGTTTTGTCCATAATTTGCCTCTAACGGCTATATTTCATTTGCTCTCTATATAAATGATTTGGGGCTTCATCATACACCATAAAAACCACATTCTAAGCCTCCATTCATTAGAGAAACATCAAGGCTCATAGATTAAACTTTTCTCTCTTCATCTTCATAATTTTACATCATTAAAAAGAGCATCTTTGTAAGCAATTCTTTGATTGAGAGTGAGCATTCTTCAAGTCATCAATTCTCTCATCTCTCTATTGTACTAGAGCTTCATTTGTACTCATTTCCTTTCAAGAAGGTTTCTTTGTACACAATTGATCTTTGTAAAAGGATTGTGATCAAGGCTTGGGTTTGTCAAGTCTTGGGTGAGCTTTGTGGATTCAAGGCTTGTGCTTGGTGTGGGGATATCACCAAGTGTTGTAAGGGTTTTGATCTTGACCCGGAAGAAGATTGTTGCTAGTGGATTCTAGTGCTCTTGCAAGGGACTTCCTTGAAGAGGTGGATGTAGGCTTGAGGGTAGTTCAAGCCGAACCATTTAAATCTCCTTGTCAAGTATCTCTAACTCAATCTCTTTACTTATTGCTCTTTAATTGTTTGAGATTGTTTAGTTAGCATCTTCATTGAATTATTACTTGATTTGATTGAGATTTATGATTGTGCTTAGTTTAAATTCCTCATTAATTTTCAAAAACCCTATTCACCCCCCTCTAGGGTTGTTTTATTGGTTTCAAGTGGTATCAGAGCCTCGGCTCTTGATTTTTTTTGGTTAACACCTAGAGAGTTAAAAGATCATGGGGTTTCCTAGTCTTGAGGGGAGTTCTATTACTCGACCTCCACTTTTTTATGGGTCTTCATATAGTATATGGAAAATTAAGATACGAGTATTTTTAGAATCTTTAGATTATGAAAAGTGGGGAATCGTTGAAGATGGCCCTTATGTTCCAACCAAGAGGATTAGGAATAAGCTTGTGCCAAAGGAGAAATCTGAATTTAATGACTATGATAGAAATATGCTTTGCATGAATTCTAGAGCTAAGAATTGGCTTGTTTGTGCTCTAAACACAAATGAACTCAATCGAGTTATTATGTGTGATTCGGCTAAAAGTATGTGGGATACACTTCAAGTCACTCATGAAGGGACTTCTCTTCTAAGAGATTCAAAGATGAATTTATGGCATGGAGAATATGAATTGTTTCAAATGTTTTTCGATGAATCTATTATGGAAATGAATTTTCGCTTCACTAAAATTGTTAATACTTTGAAACAATTAGGAAAAGATTTCTCTAACGGTGATCTTGTGAGAAAGGTAATTAGGTCATTACCTAGAGAATGGGATGCAAAAATCATCGCACTTCAAGAATCAAAGGATCTCAATACCTTCTCGTTGGATGAATTAATTTGCTCCTTGATGACATATGAAATGCAACTTGAATCATTTGGGCAAAAAGTTCCAAAGAAGAAGAAGAAGTGCATTGCTCTTAAAGCTTCATCAATGATGGATCAATCTTCAAGTGAAGAGGAAGAAGACTTGAATAACAAGGAGATGGACATACTTGCAAAGGAATTCAATGAGTTTCTCAAAATTAAGAAAGTTGGAAACTCACACAAGAGCAAGAATGATTCAAGTGTAGATATTACTTCATGGGAGAATAAGAAGAAGAAAGGGTCAAGAAAGAAGCACTCCATGAAGACATCAATCGAAGCCATCATTTGTAGTGATGATGATTCAAATGGAGATGAACGTGGTCATTTCGATGAGGGAGATGCAAATTTATGCTTCATGGCTCGAAAAGATGATGAGGTAAATTCTTCATATAGTGACAGTGATAGCAATTGCTCCAATGATGATATTCATGATGCTTATGCTCTTTTATATGAAGAATCCATGAAATTAGCCAATAAAATTTGTGCTTTGAGAAAACAAGTGCATGCGATTTCAAAAGAACTAGATGACTTAAAAAGTGATTATTGTGAGTTGCATGCCAAGAATGAATGCATATCTAGTCATTTATATGTAGAGCATGTGAATAATGATTTGGTTGAATTGATTGTGAACATTCCTAGCACAAAACAAATCTCTTGTGATGCTTCGATTTTAGAAAAACAAAATGAAATTTTAAATCTTGAGATTTGTGATTTGAAAAAATGCCTTGAAAAATTTGTTGATGGTAAAAACAACTTGGATGTCATGCTTGGACACCAAAGAGTTGGCCTAAACAAAGGCGGTGTTGGATTAGATCCCTTCACCTTGCCTCCTAAAGTTTTTAAACAACAAACTAGGTTAAATGTTCCTCCAAGACAACCAAAGAACTATTGCACACCTTTTACACATTGTGGTTGGTGCAACAAGAAAGGGCATACGACTAGTTATTGTCCTTGTAGAATTGTTTATATTAGTGGTGTAAAGAAAATGTGGGTTGTTAAAGAGTTTCTTAACGTTACTAAGACTAACACTTATGGACCCAAGAAAATGTGGGTACCAAAGTTAGACCTAAATTGTGATTGTAGGTTATTCAAATCAAAGGCAAATAGCAACAAGGAGAAGGCTCCAAGAAAATTTTGAGAAGGAGGAGCATCAAGTTAAATCTTAAGGGGGAGTAAGCATTCCAAGATTGGACATGCTACTTAAAATGAGGAGAGCCTCAAAGCTTGTCAAGGAAATGGACTTCAAGAATGATCACTCATGAGCTCAATTCCTTGGTAATTCATCAAGAGGGTAAAACTTGGCTCTATTCAACATTGTGCTATACACTAAACTTATATGTCATGAAGCATGCTTAAATTGTCATACTTATTTCTCATGATATAAATAGCTTGCTTGTTGAGAAATAATGTGAACCTTGCTGATGAATGGTCCTCTTGCACTTATATTGGAAATATTGATTGTTGATGACCATTATTCGCATTGTGAAAATTTCACGTTGAGATTTCGTCATCTTAATGCTTCACAATGCTATTCCTACACACACCCCGTTTGGTAATGCCAAAAAGGGAGCATGACTCGGTTAGACATTTAGTTGTGTTCGTTGGATATTGTTGGCACGCATTAATTGAGGGGGAGCATACATTATGATGGAATATGCATAAGATAACTTGATAGGGGGAGCTTACATGCTTGAATCATATAATATCTTGTTACTCTTGAAATATGCATAAAGTAAACAAGATTATTGAGCTAAATTGAATATCTTTCTTTCGATCATGAAAGAACTCTTGATGTCATCCTATAAGTTCATGAGTTATATGCACTTCACGCTATTATCTTGCTTATAGTTATCTCTTCACACATGCATACCCTTGTCTCTTTGTTGATGACAAAGGGGGAGAAATAATCTTGATTCTATACGCTATGTGATTGTGTGTTTTGAGAGAACATTAGAGGAAGAACATATCTTGTTTTAGCTAGGGAAGCTAGCTACAAGCTTAATCGCTAAATGAGATAGATTGACATGTCTTGAGTATACTAGAGATTATTGAATGTTCTAAGTGAGATTGTTGTGCTTAATTGACTATCATATGATACATCTTACCTTATATAGAATCAATGTTTGTCATCATAAAAAGGGGGAGATTGTTAGCCCTATGGCTGGATAACCTAGGCTTACATCTTGTTTTGATGATAACTACACATTGATTATGTTCTAATGTGTGTTTTGAGTGGATTCTTAGTAGATATATACATGACACTCATGAAGACACATTTGAGAAGTTGGATAGATTGATTGAAGCCAAAGAAGCTTAAAGTTTTAGTGGACATACTATTGAAGCTTCATCAAGTCCTATGTCAAAGAGCAAGAAAGAATGCAAAGGCTAAGTTACTACGATTATGATTGGTCTTTACTATTATGTAACTAGTCTTGGTTTGATGGTTGGATTGATGACTATGACCTAAAAAGACCTTAGGACACCTTGTGCATTGCATGTGAGTTCATAACCTTTCACACAAGTGTGGTTCTTGAAAATGAGTGAACTTTGGAGCTCACTCAGATTTTTTCAAAAATTATTTTGGTGCCAATCTTTTCATATCTTGATAAAACTTTTCATTATCTTTCCAACGCAAAAAACGGCGCCTCAATCCGATTTTTCTAGAGAAAGTTATGCCCAAAATAGGAAAGGGGGTTCCGTGAGGCAGTAGGGTAATACAGTCGACTGTATTTGAATCCAGTCGACTGCATTGGTCAAAATTCAGTTCCAACGGCTATTTTCGAGGACAAAACTCCAACAGCTATTTTAGAGGGATTACAGTCGACTTCATTGGGAATACAATCGACTGCAATGGCAGTTTTGCCCATAATTTGCCTCTAACGGCTATATTTCATTTGCTCTCTATATAAATGATTTGGGGCTTCATCATACACCATAAAAACCACATTCTAAGCCTCCATTCATTAGAGAAACATCAAGGCTCATAGATTAAACTTTTCTCTCTTCATCTTCATAATTTTACATCATTAAAGAGAGCATCTTTGTAAGCAATTCTTTGATTGAGAGTGAGCATTCTTCAAGTCATCAATTCTCTCATCTCTCTATTGTACTAGAGCTTCATTTGTACTCATTTCCTTTCAAGAAGGTTTCTTTGTACACAATTGATCTTTGTAAAAGGATTGTGATCAAGGCTTGGGTTTGTCAAGTCTTGGGTGAGCTTTGTGGATTCAAGGCTTGTGCTTGGTGTGGGGATATCACCAAGTGTTGTAAGGGTTTTGATCTTGACCCGGAAGAAGATTGTTGCTAGTGGATTCTAGTGCTCTTGCAAGGGACTTCCTTGAAGAGGTAGATGTAGGCTTGAGGGTAGTTCAAGCCGAACCATTTAAATCTCCTTGTCAAGTATCTCTAACTCAATCTCTTTACTTATTGCTCTTTAATTGTTTGAGATTGTTTAGTTAGCATCTTCATTGAATTATTACTTGGTTTGATTGAGATTTATGATTGTGCTTAGTTTAAATTCCCCATTAATTTTTAAAAACCCTATTCACCCCCCTCTAGGGTTGTTTTATTGGTTTCAATGTTGATGTTATGTTCATTGTTATGACACTATATATTGTTTGCGTGCAGACTTTTATTCTAGAGTTGCCCAGTTGAGTTCTTTTGCATAGCCCTTTTAAAAAGACATTGGTTTGGTACAAACTTTATGCTGAACTTTGGGAATCCATTTGCTAATAGATTTTTCAGTATGGTTTATAGTCTCCAATGTTCAAAATGAAAGGTAGATCCCTAGAAGTGGACTAATTCCTAGGTACTTTTAAGGGCTAATTACACCTATGTCCCTGAGGTTAGGGGGTAATTACAGTCAAGGACACTAAGTTTCAAAATGTAACATACCGTGACCAAAACCTTTTCAAATGTATCACACGTATCCATCCGTTAGGGTTCCGTTAAAAAATTGCACTTTTTGGCTGATGTCATTCATGTGTATTTTCTAAATGCCAATACTACCCTTATATTGTATATACATAATAAAATTTATTATTTTTTAATTAGGGTAAATACCTAATTTTCAAAAAGTTTCTCTCCCCCAATTTCTTTAGAAACCCTAAATCTAAATCTGAAATAGCTGCCGACAGTCCCCCCTCCCTCGCTTCCTCCGCCGGCAGCCTCCCTCGCCCCCACCACACCGGCAGCCTCTTCCCACACCACCCCACCACGCCAGTAAGCCCATCCCCCACCCACACCGCCGGCAATCCCTTCGCAAACCCACGCTGCCGGCAATCCATTCACAAATCCACCCTGCCGACAGCTCTATCTAAAACCCTATTTCACCTCAATGGCAGCCCCTCCATCATCCCGAATCTGGCCGGTAGCCCTTCCCCTTTTCCCACCCCGGCGACAGCCCTTCCGTCATCCCTTTTCGCTGGGCATTGGAAGGCTGTTGCCTTAAAACCCTAATTGTGCTCCCTCTTGCTCTCATCCTTGCCAGATCTGTTCTCGGCCGTCCGATTGGGCGAGGTGGGCGACACCAACGGCGACAAGAGCGGCATCACGATTTCCAGTCCCTCGACGGGCTGATCTTTATGGACGCTGGCGCCCGTCGCTACAGGAGTCTGGGCTGCTGCAGGCCGCCGGAGATATTTCTTTGATCATTGGCCATTGTAATTGGGGTGGGGGTGGGGGTGGGGGGAAGAGGAAACAGTAAAGTCAAATTTTCTTTTTCTTTTTTTTTTAAAAATGAAGTAATGGCATTTGAAAATAAATAACCTTTTAATTTAAGGGTAACAATGTCATTTTCTTAAAACCGTTAGGTTTTTTAAGATTCCGTTTGGTCAACGGATACAAGTGTTATTTTTACAAACTAATGGACACGCCTGTAATATTACCCTAACCTCAGGGACACTGCTGTAATTAGCCCTACTTTTAAAGCAGTTTGTCTCAAATGGAGTTTGGCGGGATAAGTCCTAATGATTACATCAATTGGGGAAAATAGATAGAAGACAATTTATTTCTGAAGTTTTTGGCTTTTTCTTTCTTGACCTTGGTAAGTTGTTGGATCGGCTTTACAGTGAACGTGTACTGGGCGATGTCATATTCCCTTTTTAAAATAGCGTGATAGGAAGAGAAAGTTATTTGAAGCACTCCCTTTAAAGATTGAAGTGTTTTCAAGGAGCAATTGCCGCGTCGAACGAGTAGGACCTTTTGTTTTTTCGTTTCTGCATGCGAGCCTTTTGAATGGTTGTGTTCTTAAATGCTGGTTCCCATTTTTTCTGTAGGACGAATTATAAATTCGACCCTTACATTCAATATTAGTGTTTTTTATGGAAAATTTAAAAAAAGAGCATGGTCTAAAGGAGTTTAAGGGTCATTAATAATACTTTTGAAGTGATTATTTGAATCACAGTTAATGGATAACAATCCTTGGAACACAATCACAGGTACAAGAAACGAGGGGGGTCTTACCCTCGGAGATGCTCATCGCACAAACCAAGCTATGAAACTTGCTTAGGAACTCCGGACCAAACCTGACACCTTATGCGGTTGAATCCTCATAAACATATACTACACCAATGTTTCTTTCTCGGAAGCGAAAAGGAAAATAACTCCTCACCCACATGAAGGAGCATCTTTAATGCCCACAAGAAACTCCTAGCATTTCTTCAGGAACATTGAAATTAAAAAAAAAAAAGGTATCTCTACGGTATCACCAGTGGCTCCCTTATGGACCAATTCATCAATATTTGTTTGTCCTTATTAAAAAAAGAAAACTGGCTGTCATGAAAGTATCTGATCCTTGTATTGGCCCTTTGGCCTTTGCCTTAGCGATCAATTCCTTCTCCAGGAGATCGCCAATGATGTCATTGTTGTTTTTAGCAAGATGCATTGGGTTAGATCACTCTTTGCCTGAGATGCAATACCTTTAAGGAAATTATCCTCCCCTGCCTCCAGGGCTGCCCCCTGATTAGACAAGTTTGGAACAAGCTAGACTACAATGAAAAGCCAAAAAAGTTCTTTAGATTACCTCTCGATAAATGATGCAACATAATTAAACAGCCAAAAGCCCCACCTATCCCGCCACCAGAATACCCCTTTGGACACCATTTTTTGTTTCATCCTCCAGCAGAGATGGGTTAATCGGAAAAAATATCAGTTTGATAATCAAGTCTTCCTCAGGTGACTCCATACTAAGCCAGACAATTAAGCTCGCACATCAGGATCTTTAGTTGTATAGCACCTCTACTTTAACAGAAAATGTCACTAAATGTATTTTAGCACCGGAAGACTATCACTATAATTTTAAACAACATCGACAAAATACTTTAGTGACAATCTTTTTTACTAAGCTGTTACACCATAGATGTTATAAAGCAAAGGATCCTTATATGTAAATGCAACTCCCTTGCTCCCAGGTCTGCGGCCTAGCCTTAACCTTACCATAACATCTGGATCTCCTGGAAACCGCCTGAAAACCATTCCATCAGTCTCAATATGGATGGAAGCGTCTTTTTATAGCCAAGGGAGCAGCTGGCGTTGGGACCGTCATCCGCGATCAAATCGGCAACTGGATCTAAGGCTGAAATTGGACAAACCTGTAGCAGCACCGAGGAGCGATGGACCATAAGGGATGGTTTAGATCAGGCTTGGATACTCGGCTTCAAAAAGGTCTTCCTAAATTTTGATGTCTCTCATTATAACCTAACTATTAGCTGCTCAAACCATCACCATTCCCCATCTTCTAACATTAATCATTAACAATTTGCACGACTCTAATGATGCGTGATTGGGAGATTATAGCAGGACATGTCTAACATAAGACAAATAAAGTTACTGACTTACTCATCAAAGCAGCTGCCTCATAATTTGTTACATGGCTTACAATTCTAAACTATGTTACTAATGTTTTATTTTTGGGATGCTTGTGGGAAGGCTTCCCCTCGTTGCGAGGTCGAAAAATATGTTTAATAAATGGTATCTCCTGTTTTTTTGTAAAAAAAAATGAAAAAGAAAAGAAAGAAAGAAAAGTGCCGGCATGTTTTTGGTTTATTGAATGAGAATGTCTAAGGTGTTAATCATTTTTGTTGTACGAACCGTATCTGTTCAATGTGTGGTTGGATCAAAAAGAAATGGGCCGGTACAGGTCGTAATTCCCATTTGAAGAGTTGCTACAGAGTCTTAGCTTCAAACAAAAGTGCATATAAGGCCCAAGCTATGAAAGAGAAGATGATGAACAAGAATGTGCGAGAACAGACGAAGCCACGGAGACTTTCAACATCTTCATCCGATGAATTTTCGTTAGAGCTGAAGGTAATTTATCTTTTCCCCTTTTGACGATGGGTCTGTAATCGAAGGCGATTGGGAGTAGGTCTTTTAAGCAAGAGAACAGTCTGGTGAAGAGTAACTGTTGCATGTTAGTTGATATAGTTACTGAAGAGTACATTGATTTCACCCGGTACCCCCGGCGGGTATCACTTGTACTTTCCGCTATTTAAAGCAGTACAAAGTTTTTGTATTTTTGTATCAACATACGCCAAAAAGTGTGCCGACCGCGTACGGACGAAGTTCATAGCCATGGTGTTAGTATCAAACTAAAGTCCAAATTCGTTGACGGATTAAATTTGAAAAAGAATTAAGAGGTTTAGAATTGCAAAGTAAAATTTGTTCTCCTACTCTCTTTATAGGTTAGAATTTTGTATTTGTATATATGGTTTTTGTTTTACTCGTCTATGAGTTTTTGCATATGTTATGTGTATCTAGGGTAATAGTCAAACTTAAGTTAAAATAGGATAGCATATTATAGGGTTGGTTTGACAAATTTTTTTTTTTATTTTCAGTTTTTAAAGAGCAACTTAATTTTATTTTTTTTTACAAAAACAAGTGGGTGTTTAATAACCTTTTTTTTTTTTTGAGTTTTTTTTTTTGTGTTTGGTAACCCTTTTTATTTTGACTTTTTTTTTTGAGTGGTTTGCGGTGGCGGTGGCCGACGGTGGTGCCGGCGGCCCGAGGTGGTCGTCGGCGGTGGCTGCCGACAGTCGCCGGCAGTGGTGCCGGTGGCCGGAGGTGGTCGCCGGCGACTGTCGGCGGCCGGAGGTGGTTGCCGGCGGTGGGAGGGTGGTGGTGGTGGTCTCAAAAAAAAAATCAAAAGTGAAAAAAAAAATCAGTTTCTGGAGTTTTTTTTTTACTCCTCAGTTTAAAAACTGATTTTTTAAATTAGAGAAGGAAAAAAAAATGGTTACCAAACGAACTTTTTTTTTTCCAATTTTCAAAACTGAAAAAAAAAGAGTGTCAAACGCACTCTAGGTTTAAATTTGTTTTTCTAGTCCCTCAAGGTCTACAAACATAGCCCTAATCAAAGACGTTTCACATTTTACCATTCTCTTTCTTGTAATAACATGTTTGTCTTCACCTTATCGGTATTTATAATCGCATGCTTATAATTTAGACAAGTTCAACTCATAGAACTACATGTGTGTTTGTGATTGCAATTCATTGTAATTACATGTTCACAGTTCACATCATCTTACTTCTCATGTAAACGTGAACTTACTGTGACACCCATTCATCTTGTTTTAGGTATCAAGATCTAAAGTCTTCAAGTGCATGCTGGCATAATAATCATATAATGTCCAACACAATCACACTGATTTGGTGCTGTTTGGAGCAACAATATTATAACATTCCGATCCCCTCCACTTTCTAGTATCGTTTTCTTCTTAACCTATCAGAGATGATCTTGACATTTCTAACCATGAAAAATGGAATGCATCTCATCAAACAATAGTAAATCAAAGCCTAAGAGATAAGTCAATCTGGTTAAAATCCTCTTGGACATTCTCCGGCTGGTAAGAAGTATATCCATAGCTCAAGTCACTAGTAACCCTTGCAGCACACTCTTGGTGCTCGATTTGCGTGACAAGTGGCTGTTGCACGCGTCGACCATGGCTCAACCCACTCGCACCACCATGAGGCTGGGCGGATGAACTAATCTCTTTACTTTTCTTGGCCAAGGTTCTTTCGAGCTTGTGAGCATTTTGGTGTCCTCCAAGCGCTTGAGAGCTGTAGAACTTCCTCCGGCAAAAGTTACACGAAAAAACTCTAGGTGAATCGGCTGGACTTTGCGTCGATGATGATGAAGACAAGGACGAAGGGTCGAGTACAAGTTCTAGGTTGAGGTTTAGCAGCGTATTTCGCCTCAAACTCATGGCAAAAGGCAGGAAAAGTGGAAAATTTTGTAGGGTTTGATGTGATGATTACAGAGTTAATTAACTGAAGAAGTCTGTTGGGAGAGGGGGTTATATAGCATACGTTTAGAATGGGGAAGATGGTTGGGGTTGGAAGCAACTCAAATAAAAGGACTCTTTGAAAGGGAGGGAGCACAGGGATGAGATTAGAAGTGGGAAGGTTAACTGTTCCTACAACCACAATTAGAAAAGAAGTGAGTGAGGCACAGGGGAGAGACAGATACCTGCAAAGATCATCAAAGTGTTGTTGCCTACATTAGTGGCAACATTTGAAACCCTTGTCGGTCCATGGCTAAATTCCACAGCGTTTTCAAGAATTACACCCCACTTAAAATATATGCTCTTATGGAAATATAAAATTTCTTCTTCTATTTGTCTCGTGAATATGTTGAATTAGGCCATCCAATCATGGGTCCAATCATGCATTGTTTTGGGTTAGTCTCTTTCCTTTATCACAGTGCTTGGGCAAAAAAGGGAAGTTGAGTTCATGAAATGATTTATCTAATTTTGAGTACAAGATTGTGATTAAGATAAGCCATCGTGAGTGCACTAAACATGCTATTCAATAATTGATCACCTCTTACACTTGTCATCGACTAACATGCTATTCAATAATTGATTACCTCCATCAAATCATGCTTCGAGGCACCGAAATACCTCATTAATTGATGATGTTATACTGTCCATATAACTTTGGCCGACAACTCTTCCCTACTTGAGTGATTTCAAGATATATTAGAAGCCACTAAAGTTGATTTCTAGTAAGCCAGGACTGTTATCTTTTCATGAACGATTCTCTTCACTTGAGGATGCTTAATATCGGGGGGAAAAAATGAAATACACTTCAACATATAAGTTTATTGGCATCTTTTTTGATTATAAATTGACTTTAATATGGATGCTTTCAAACATAGTATCAAATCAAGTTGTTTCAAGTCCAATACACAATTAAATTAAAGTTTCGCAGTCATCCAATTAATATATACGCGACTAAAGTATATTTAAGATGTATAATCCCACATTAGAAGATTAAGAGTAATACCTCAAAAAATAATCCTTGTGAGTCTAACACCTTATTTTCAATAATTTAAGTTGGATACTCTATGCTATAGTATAGATTACAATATAGCATGGGTAGAATCGAAGTGGCTCCAAGTGTTAATTGATTCATATGTTCAATGACATCTCCCATGTACGATGCAAACAAGAACGAAAGTATATCGATTTAATGTCAAAACTGTACCTTAACGTATATAAGATCTAGCTTGAGTACAATGTTTAAAGCAAATGAAACAAGTAGATAAATCTTTTCTTTTCTTTTTTTTTTTAACCAAAAGAGCTCAAATGTGGGTGGGACCTACATCAAACTTTCAAGGCTAGTGGTGTCAATATCGAAAAGACTAATTTCATAAACACGTGGCAATATTAACTCCCTCTGATTAGTGTGTAATCTCTGTCTAGGGATGGCAATTAGATCCACACCCGGCAGATCTCCGACCCGCTCCGATCCAATAGGAGCGGATTATTTTGACTTAGACCGGGTTATGGGGCGGGTATGGTATATATTTCTCCCAAACCCTAAAATTTCTATCTTCTCTGCCCACCTACTAAATTACCCGCCGCAGCCTCCTTCTCTCCATCTCCCCCGTATCATTGGCGGTCAGCCCCCCACGGCCACAAACCACCTCCACCGCAGCCTCCTTCTGGTGCCAAAATGAATGTCGTGCGATCTGAAGCGGTTTTTATCTCCCCTACTTGACACAAATCCAGATACGAGGACCACCGTCGATGAGATCACGCGCGAAGCATGGTTCAGGAAACGATCGTACAAGGAGGTGAGATTTTTTATGAAGAAGATTTCAATGGGAAGATCGAAAGGGAGAATCGAAGTACAAAATTTCTCAATGCGTTTGATTTGATCTCGTTTTCATTTGCTTGGATCTGTTCGATCTTTTACGGATCAAGTTATTCGGTTGCCGCCGGCAAGAGATCTGTTATTGTGAAGCTATGTCATTGCATATTGTATGGCTTTACACTCAGGCAATGATGGGAGAAAAAAATCTAATGCCATCAGAGGCCAATTGTTTGTGGGTGGCCCCCTTCCATTTCCAAAACTTTTTTTAATCACGTTTGTAAACCTACAAGAACTTTGCAAATTGTAATGATTGTTATGGAGCTCTTTATCTTGTTATGAATCACATCCTGCCATTTAATAGTAGTTATGCATTTTGATTGCATTATACTGAAGATGGTTCTGTTCGCCGGCAAGGAAAGAAATGGGGCTGGGCGGTTTTTGCCGAGTTTTAAAGGCTTCAGGGAACAGCGGGGCGGATCGGGGCGGGGACGGGTTTTCTAAACTTGCTTAGGATCGGGTATGGTATTTCACTTATATGACCCGGTGCCGGGGCAGATCAGGGCGGGGCGGCATTTCAGGACTGTCGGGGCGGGTACGGATTTTAAAAGATCCGCATCCGACCCGCCCCATTGCCATCCCTATCTCTATTATTATTTTTCTTCTTTATTTCTCTCTTTCTTCCACCTTGGCACCACCAATCCAACACACCGTAAATTAAATCATCATGTAGACGTCTTAATGATGATAAAGTTATTAAGTTACTGGACTTTACTTAACTTTTTATTATTGTTAGCCCAGCTTCAGTTCTCCAGTCTTCTTAGTTGGTCCAGTTAGATTGGGCTTAATCCAAGTTGTTGTTTAGATAGGATAAGAGGTTTAACATTTGGTTTGGATTAGATTTATTGGTCTACCCCGAATTCTCATTAATCACGTTTGTTCTTCTCCCTCTCGAGTTGGCATAAGATCGCATCAGTTGAGTTGAGGGAGGAGAACGGGCCGGTTTCCAAAGGAACCGGCCAGTAAGGCAACTTGTACTTTTTAGCTCATTCCAGTCCTATCTCTGAAAAATAATAGGCACGACCAAATGCAATCTTTTTGCATTTCTGCTGCCTCCAGAACCCTATAACAAGGCCTTCTAGCTAGCCGAAAGGGGACAATCAGTTAGAGAGAATATTCCTCTCAGAAAAGGCTATTGAAATTCTGTGAAATATACTAGCAAAGAAAATAGAGAAGTACTTTATAAAAGTCCTACTTTTTATAAACCACTTCGTTGCATCGTGGAGTCATCAAGTCGTGCGGTCCAAGCAAATTCAAATCGAGAGAGATGTTTCTTCATGTTTCATCTTTTAACTCGTAGAATTTGAGGAGTCGAGAATTAAATTCCCTCCACGTGACCAGATTTTGATCTCGTACAAAAATAAGATAAAAAAAAAGTTACGGCACTAGAAGAAATTGGTTGGGACCACAAGACCAATCCAAATAGAATTCTATTAGAACTAGGTTTACACTTCTACTACAATTAGAGTCTAAAGAAACTAGAAGAGCCGGTCAAAAAGAGTTTTAAAAGCAATCGGCTAGAATAAGTTGTATTGAGTTAGTCCTTTAAAAAGTATAGACTGAGATTTTGGTCGCTTGAAAGGCAGGAGCTAGGCATTAGAGCAATAGAGATATACTAGAAGACGTACCAATTCCTGAGAGCCAGGAGGTAGAGATGGTGGAGCAGAGCCAAGCGCCGGCGTGGAGGGGGTCAGAACCAGGAGCAAGTGGATCAATACCATCATTAAGAGCTAGTGCAGGCGAAGGTGCTGAGGTATTACGGAACATGTCTATGGAGGATGCTGGAGTGTCAATTGAGGATACATGACTGAAAGTATCAAGGGCGGACAAATGCATGAAGAAAGTATCTTTCAAAAAGACAACGTGGTAAGAAACGCGTATCCATTGAGATATTGGATCATAATAGCCATACCTCAGTTGTTTTATGCAAAAACTTAGAAACAACACATGCGAGCGTTGCTTCTAATTTGTTTAGCTCATGGGGTTGAAGTTGAACAAAAGAAACACAGCCGAATAATTCAGACAGACACCATCAAAGCACTCATATGGAGCCATATTTTCCAAGATAACAGAAAGTCTGAGAATGATAGTATAGACTGCAGTAACTACAGCTTCACCCCAGAAGGACTCAAGAAGAGAAACAAAGCGCAACAATGTATTTGCTATTTCTACAAAGTCTTTGTATGTATG
Organism: Escallonia herrerae; assembly: GCA_033070095.1. NCBI lineage: Eukaryota > Viridiplantae > Streptophyta > Magnoliopsida > Escalloniales > Escalloniaceae > Escallonia > Escallonia herrerae. Next base: position 52,448 of record JAVXUP010002024.1, read on the forward strand.
TTTAGCTCCACCATTTTGTTCAGATGTACCAGGACAAGAAGTTTGAGCAATTCTTCCCTCTTGAGCAAGTAAAGTAAAGTAAAGAAAGATGTATAGGTATATTCTATTTTGTTATGTGCACAAAAAATGTTATGGTACGAGAGGACTGATTGCAAACCATTTTGACAAAAAGTAGAATAAGCAGTCAAAAGTTCGGAACAATTTTTCAAAGATAGATCCATGTAAATCGAGAGTGATCATTAAAGTCACGTAATAACGAGATCCACCCTTAATAAGAACCCGAGAGGAACCCTACATCATAAGGATTTAAATTAAATATGTGACTAGCTCTCGAATCATTATTATTAAATTAAAGGCAACTTCGACTGCTTACTAAATTGGAAAGGTAAACTAAACAAGGGAAATCAGACATATAAATAGACTCAACCTGTCCACTAAAAATAAGAGGACGAAACCTAGATAAGGAGGAATGACCTAAGCGAGGGTGCCAAAGTTAAGGTGTAAGCAATAGGAATGGAAGTGGACAGTAGATGGAGATGATCACAGCACAAAGAAACGATCCACTTTAAGCTCTATCCCAACTACTTTCCCAGGCTTGGCATCCTGCACAGTAACCAGAAGAGTTAAGGTAACTGGTGTAGCAATGATGAATAAAACCATAAGAACTTAGGCCCCGTACGCTTACCATATTTGTTTTCTGTTTTCATTTTCTGTTTTTATTTTCACGATTTTCATATTCAGTTTGAAAACATGTTCCTGTACTTTTATTATTTTCACAAAAAAAAATTTAGCTATTTTTTCTTATATTGGGTTAAGTTTGAGTGAAAAACAGCTGAAAACAGGTGTTTTCAGTTTTTTGTTACTATTTGAGTAATTTTATCCAAAACGAAAACAGAAAATGGTAAAAGTACGCAAAAAAAGAATCTTTTTCATCATCATGGCTAAAAACAGAAAACGAATATGTAAACGTACGGGGCCTTAAGTTTTCAGTGACGCAAATTTACATCACTAAAAAGGAAATTTTTGTCAGTTATAAGTTTTAGTGATGGAAAATTATGTCACACGCTCCGTAGCATAAAGTAGCATCACTAAAAAGTTAATGACGGAATTTAGTGAGAAGTCATGGCAACCAGCGACGGCCTGAAGATCTTTAGTCATGGAAATTTTTCTAGCAAAAAGTACTCTATAAGAAACAAATGATGATTTTCTTTTTAAATTTTTGGACAAAATAATTTGTGAAGGATAAATATTCCGTCACATAAAAGGTAAATAGCAATTCCTTTTTGCAACAAATTTTGGCCGTCATTATTGGTTTCCAAATTTTCTCAAGGCTTATGCCTATAGTGACAAATCATAGTCACTGCTAAAATCTAAAAACAAAAGAAGACTAGTTTTGCAGCAAATCAAACTGCACAAAATCCATTAACACGTCAAACTCTACAAAATATATCAACACATCAAACAACAAATCTTCGCACCAAAAACACCAAGTTGAACACAATTCCTAAACTATCATAAACATAACGACCATTCTTCAACATGAAAGTAGCCGAATGTTTGAAAATATCAAAGAGAGCAGATTGGTTGGTGACTCAATTCCCATCCTCATCCTCATTGGTCTCCATGCCATCACTGACATAATCGTCCCCAGTATTTTGGATGGCTGTACAATTACATGAAAGATACATTTAACTAACTCGTTCTAAGATCCGTATCATATATAGATGACATGGTGAAGAATCATAGGTTGTATATGCCCAAACATACACGAGTTAGACTACACATAAATTCAGTGTTTTAGCGAGCTCATTATTCAATTACCTCGGTGATCAAACCCACCCAAAAATCCCCTCCATGCACACATACATGAATATGTACCTCTGCCTGATGTCCCTCTCCCTGCATGCCTCTGCTTGCTTATGCTTTCACATAACCTTTTTAAACGATCTATACAGTTGAGGCTTCCAATGTTGGGGGATTTTTTTAGTCATATTCTGAGTGACAGTGTTACATCTAGATGAATCTCCTGCTCTGCTAAACCTCGACCATAGTGGTGGTCTGCGAGTTCTAAGACCAATTGCACTTCCCTTCTTGTTCAGGACCTCCGGTATGGTGAGCCATAGCTCCTAAAAATCATCCTCAGAGTTCATTGCCTGAGCACCTTCAACCTTAGATTTAAAGCCATCTCGCAGACAAGGCAATACATGTAATGAGACAATTATACAGTTACAAACACCACTTTGCGTGCTAGAAAAGGCAAGGAGGTAGAAATGATCCAAACATTTCATAATCTATTTATATCTATGCAACATAATGTTTTTTTAATATTCACTTTAGGCATTGGAACGAACTGAGAGAATTTTTGGCGACCAAAAATAGAGCTAAAGTGACTCAAATGCAAACAAACATCGATCCCTATTTTCTATCCAGCAAAACACTTTGGTATCATCAACCATAAGTCCATAAGTAGTAGGGTAAAAATATTATCACAAGCTAACTAGAAAGAAAGCTAGGACAATGATCCCAAACTCAGAAACTGAAGATACAACTGAAAATCCGAAGATGAGGTATTGACAAGACATAATGAGACTAGTCAATATAGGCCAGAAAATTTGAAGATTTCCAAGCATACATCCACTTTAATTAGTTGAGCCATGTAAGACCGGACAATCTGTTTAGGGTTTTAAACTGTTGAATCTGAGCTTGTTGTGATATTGAATTTCTGTTTGAATTTTGGTAAATTTGGGCTTTTGTATTGTAGTTTGACTTGAATTTGAAGTTGAACTCTAAATTTGGTTGACCGAGTGGAGCATGCAATTTTGAACTGATTTCCAACATACAGCTTAGATTTAGCTCTTATTGATGTTGAGATCAATATTATCTCTTATGTGTGATAATCTGAGAATTGGGTTTCGGTTGATATTGTTACTTGGGATTTCAATTGCAAGTTTCAAAGTCTAAACTGAAATGTGCTTATTGGATTAAAATTTGCTATATTGGTGTTTATGCTGAATTCTCCAATTCTGGCATGAAACTATACCATGTAAAGACACCTAAGTGATCTTGGTTTTTGGAGGTTTGGCCACTGGAGTTTGACAGGAAGCCATACCTTTTCCTCCTTAGATGAATGCTAAATCCAAAACTAATAGCAAATAATGAGAAATTTGGAACGCAAATGGGTTTCTCTTGGACGAACAGGGATGATGACCACGCAGAGCAACCTGAATGACTAAATAAAATCTATCCAAGTAGTAAAGGGGCTTTGTATCATAAACTTTTCCAGTTCTCAAAAGCTCAAGGGCAATCCCAAGGTCTACGCAAGGATTGCATTATGGCCATTTTATTGTTTGTTACGTAGAAAAGTTACGCAATAAAGTTGGGTATTCTATTTAAAATGTATAAGAAAACCAGTAGAAGGACCTTTGATTTTTTTATGTTTTGGGGAGCTCATACTTTCAAAGTGAACTTGACTACTTGATTTCCTGCAATCAAACCTGGGTCCATAGGCTTTAAGACACAGGAAAAGCACTGCGAATTTTTAGTGATTTGCAGTATTAGTCGATTTCATTTGTTGATAACGATACATTGATCTACTCTAATCATATGCATTTGAGAATAGTTTGCAAATTTTAAGAGTAGATACGGTTGAAACACTCGAAAATTAGTTTCATTTGTTCTTGAAACCTGTTTTAAATTTGAATTTTTTTAGCTTCTTTATACAAATTAAAAGTATAAATTTATTTGTCAATTATGAATGAAAGTGTCAAGTAAGAGTAGTGTGTGTATGTGTTATTCTCCATTTTTCTTCTTATCTTCCAAAGTTTACTTTGTTTTGTAAATTCTAATTGTGTTTTAATTGATAAATCTTGAAATACTCTACGTGATGATTATATTTGAAGAATCGCAATACCCTCCATCGCAATTAAGGGGTGTTCAGTTCTCTTTATGCGAAGTATTATGCCAAGAGAAAAAACCATTTCACATAGTTGTTGATGATCCTAGATAAGGACCCCAAAACAGATAATTTGTATTGATATCTTATTTGTTTACCATTATGTATATGGGTCCTTCTTGTAGATAATATAATAGTTTTATAAGTGAATGTAGATATTTTTTTAATGTAAGTTGAATCTGTTGGTGTTCATTTTGTCAATTTGCATTTCTTTTCTTGCTTGGTTCGGGTGAAGATGGAGGATAGTCACAAAATTAAAGTTTGTGTCTCTTGATTAAGTAAGGTTGGCGAAAGCTTTTGGCTTATTCTTGATCATTTTAATTTACTTTCTTCTTATGTTTGGTTACTACGAAAGTGGAGGGAAGGGGAAAAATTTTGAGTTTGTGCCTTTATAATTTCTGGTTATTGTGTGTTTCATTGTCAACGTTGATTAGTGGTTTTAAGATAAAGCCCCACGCTTCGCGCTAGTACTTATTAAATTACTTGTACAATTTTAAGCATGCCTTTAACGAAAAGAAAAACAAAAAAATTCGATACATGAGAGAACTGAAATTTACATATTTGTCGTTATGTACATATTTCTTATTGTTTCCGATATTCTAACGATAAAAGTAGAGTGTGAGCGACATAAAGATTCGGAATCTTCGCTAAGATTATATCTTGCTTGTTACACTCCCTTTCATAATTATTGGTCAACATAATTAAGTCAAGCAAAAACACTTGAGCAAATATTGTTAGACTATAAAATTTCTGATATGAAGAATACATTTTTATAGCTCAAGTATATATTGTTAAAAGAATAAAATTTATAGGAAAAGTCTCTGAATGAACTAAGCCTCTGTATGCACGTGTACAAGGAAAATTGCTAAGTTGACATGAATGACATGGAATTTATTTATTTTTTTGAAAAGAGTGGACAACTAATTACAATGGACGTAAAGTCTTGGATGAACTAAGCCACGCACGTGTACAAGGGAAATTGTTGAGTTGACATGAATGGCATGGTGTGTAATTTTCTCAAAAAAGGGTGGGTAAAGTTCTAAAATCAATGTTGATGAAGTTAGATTCTTTTACATATGTGTATAGATATAGATAACGGATATATTCATGACTGCTTCGGCTCCTCTCTCTCTCTCCAAAACTAATAGCCGTGAAAGAGAGGGACTGCAAAAAAATCCTTCATAGTAGGACTCCCTCATGAATTCCCCAAGCAATTCAGAGTCTTGTGCTCTTGCTACTTCCAAGCACTTTTCTTCGGCTCCTCACAAGAGCATAGGCTAAAGCTGACTTCAATGTCCAATGTAATCGTATACTTGTACTATGAAGAGCCTGCATAGATAAGGCTCTTCAAATTTGTATCTCTAAGTTGTTATATGCCTTCCTTTAGTTCACTACCATATCTATCATGAATCAAAATATTATATCAAGGAATACTAACCGACTTAACTTGAGTTAGCATTGTTTTGTCATTCCTTCATTATAAGTTTGTTTTATATGGTTCTTATCATTGTTGCCTTCCTTATGTGATTCCTTCGAGGGGTACAACTTGGGTTGGATCACCCTGGATAACCTGTGCCAGCCCGAAATATGGACATGGACTTACTTTAATATAGACTGTAGTGTATATGGGCATAAATTTTTGAGCCCTAAAAAATATGGGCAGGATATGGGTAAAGATTTTTAAAGGACCGTCCAGTCCGGGAAAACCCCAACCCGTCCAACTTTTATATAACATAAATTGTATGTATAATTTATGTGTACAAGATGTGTTTTTTCTAAACTTTAAAACCCTTTAACCATATGAACTTGGAGCCCTTTAAGAACTTCTTTTTATTGTTTTGTTTCTTGTTATAGGATTACGCTTCTTAAGACTGTTTGAAGATATATATATATATATATATATATATATATATATATATATATATATATATATATATATATATATATGGGAGCCGATCCATTGCTCGCGCTAGCAAATGGAGTTAAGTTGCAAGCGCGATCTGACCGTCCATCCTGAAAAATGGACGGCCCAAATCGCGCCCTTTTCGAATACTGTCAGTCGTCCGCGACACTATGTCGCGGACGGACTTTTTTACCTTTTTGCCCTTCCACCCCGTCCGCTACACTGTTTCCCGGACAACAAGTTTTATGTTTTTTTAAAGTACGTCCGCTACATTATGTAGCGGACATACTTTAAAAAATATACCCTTCAGCTCTCGTCCGCTACATTATGTAGCGGACGAGTAGGCAGTGCTTTTTTCCCCTTTCTCTCTCATTTCTCACATTATTTGTCTGACATGTTCTATTTCTCTCTCTCTCTTCCCTCATCAATGCTCATGTCTCTTTCTCTTTCTCATGAATATTCTCTCTCCTTTCTCTTTCTCTCACCACTTTTTATTTTCTCTCTCATCCTCCCCCCCTCTCTCTCTTTCATGTTTATCCTGCTTCACTTCACACACAGAGTAGAGAGAAAGAGTGTGTCCGGCCACCTGCAGCTCTGTCGAACAGAACCCGTTCAAGTCCATCAGCAACAAGCCGTACTATATTTGTTGCCGATCTTGTATTTCTTCTTGTATTTTTGTTTTTGTTTTGGGCAATGCTTTGTTGATTTTTCGTGAGTTGGATTGGGGCTCTTTACTGGGCTCTTTTTTGGTCAAGTTATGATAAGCACTGAAGAATCTTTTTTGCATCTTTCTACTTGTTTCTTGGCCAAACAACAACCCTTTGAAGTGCTGAACCTGTAAAAGCCTCTGTAGGAATTAAAGAAGGAAGCTGCATCACCAAAAATTCCTTACAAGAAAACCAGAAACTCATATGAACCCACAACCACAACAAAAACTAAACTCAAATGAACCCACAACCACCACCATTTGGCCACCGCCACTGAACCCATCGCCACTGCTACTGAACCTCTACCTCCCCGAACCACCACCATTCAAACCTCCACCATCCCAAATCTCTATGCAAGATAAATAACTAATCTAAACAGAGAGAGGTAGAGAGCAGATGAAGAATTAAGTCTCAAATTTCAATTGTGTCTCAAAATTCTCAAAATTTCAATTGGGTCTCAGTTTTACCACCCAAAATGGGGTTGCCACAGCAGGTGGATTGCTTCCTTCCTCTGTCGTCGCCGGAAGCGGAGCTGTTCTAGGTGGACAAGATGGTGTCCATCCCGCGGTCGCCGTTGTTCTAGGTGGACGAGATGGTGTTAGGCTTGGTCCTGGTGCTATTAGTTGAGCTCTACTGCTCTCTCCTACCCCGCCGGCGACAGCTCCGAAGCATGACTAACAATATCACCGCTACCGCCGCCATCGTCGCTGTCGCCGCCAACGCTGATTCGCCTGATCAACCGCGAGGTCCAACAGCCGCTACTGCTCCTCCTAATGGCAACTTCTTCGCACAAGGGGTTCTTCGAGCGCCAAGAGGCTTTCTCTTCCCTTCGGTTTCTGGCATGGACGAGAGAGAGAGAGAGAGAGTCAGAGAGTTAATTAGAGAAAGGAGAGAAAGAGAAAAAAAATGAAGAGAGAGAGGAGAAAGAAAGGGAAAATGTCAGAACATTAAATAAGTAAAATGAGAGAGAAAGAGGAAAATGTCACAACAAGTTTTATGTTTTTTTAAAGTACGTCCGCTACATAATGTAGCGGACGTACTTTAAAAAAACATAAAACTTGTTGTCTGGGAAACAGTGTAGCGGACGGGGCGGAGGGGCAAAAAGGTAAAAAAGTCCGTCCGGGACATAGTGTCGCGGACGACTGACAGTATTCGAAAAGGGCGCGATCTGGGCCGTCCATTTTTCAAGATGGACGGTCAGATCGCGCTTGCAACTTAACTCCATTTGCTAGCGCGAGCAATGGATCAGCTCCATATATATATATATATATATATATATATATATATATATATATATATATATATATATATATATATATATATATATATTGTCCTAAAACTTTTTTTTCATGCTTATATTTAAATCCATTTTGAAACTTCACTATGGTTTTATTCATTATCATGACTAATTAGTTAACTTGGATGTCAATTGATGTGCTTAAAATTAAGTTAACAAAAACTCATAATTACTAGACTTGAATGCTAATTGATATGCTAAAAATAAATAAGAAAAAGTTAATTTGTAACCATGGACAACATGTGGGCAGCCCGTGTCCAACCCATGCGCACCAAAATTTTCATGTGTTGGGCACGGATAGATATTATTTGGCCTGCAGATAGGTTGGCCTGGACATGGGCACGGATTTTTTAGAGTGACATAGGCATGGTTTGGCCCTTGAGCCCGTCCAACCCGCCCAAGTTGCAGTCCTAATTCCTTCTGTTCACTACATTGTTATATGATTATATTGACTTGAGGCATGGTCGTACACTATTCCAATAAGTTCCCCAGTACTAGAGATTTTAGCCTTAATTATTCAAAGCAGACTGAATCCTAAACTTCAATCGTATAGTTCTACAAATAATGGCTATGTAATATTCAGGAGGATGGAGAGAAGCCAAGGAATTACCAAGTGATCTACATGAATTAGATATAGATGGGGTGGCCTCAGCTTTCCTTTTCAAGGAAAATCTACGTTTGATGCTGGCAATGGAAAAGGCTAAACTCCTACCCTAACCATTATTAGAGCCTGGCCTGAACCACGTATTCTAGGCCGTTAAATCTCCAACAAAAGTAAGCGTACCATTTCCCTACTCTAAGTAAAGCCTACATCTCCTCCTCAATCTCTTCCTCTTAATTTCCTACCCTTAGCAACTAGGTAGGCCATCATAGAATCACCTGTGATCACAGGGTTGGGTCTCCTATTGATTGATGCATTAATTCCACCCTAATTGTATTTTCACTCCTAAGACGAAGGTATTAGGACTACCAAAGTAGAGAACATATAAAGAGAAAATACTCACCCAGATCGACCGAAAGCTGCAAAAGGATAGAAATTAAGGGTGGTGGAAGGGACGGCAGTAGGGGCACAGTGACTACAACAGGGAGTGGTGGTAGCAGTAGGGACGACAACAAGAACAATGGCAGCAACGGCAGTAGAGAGCGTCGCGACCCTGATGAAGACGGCAAGGAGTTTCGTGAACCCAAGTGGAGGCCGCACTGGGCATACTTGGCAATTGGATGCAAGGTGGAGGGAGCGGCGATGAGAGATCCAAACAGAGAAATAAAAAAATAGAATATTAAATTAGAGTTATGTACTTATATTTAGGGGTGCAACTTGGGCTGGGGAACCCATGCCAGCCCGTAGAAATATGGATGTGGGCTTAGTATTATGGTGAACATGGTGGACAAGGCCACAAAATTTGAGCTCGTAAAATATATGGGGTGGACATGGGCAAGGCTTTTCAGAGTCCGCCCTGCCCGTAAAAAATCCTGCCCGTCGAACTTTTATATTATATATATATATATATATATATATATATATATATATATATATATATAGACACACACACACACACGAATCACATATATAACTTTTATGTGTACAAGATATGTGTTTTTGTTTCTCTAGTCTATAAAGTTCTCTCTTCTCTGACTATATGCGTTTAGAGACCTTTGAAGGCTTATTTGTTATCTCCCTTATTTCTTATTACAAGACTAGATTTTCAAAGATTGTTTCAAAACCCTTGTCTTTATCTTTTTCATTTATTTTATCTTAAAACTTTGTTTCCATTCTTATAAATAAATCCATTTTGAAACTTCATTATTCTCTTATTTACTAACATGACTATTTAGTATACCCAATGGAAAATGATATGCTTAAAAACTAAATAAATAAAAATTCATGACTAATTAGTAGCCTTAAATGATAAGTAATTGATTTGCACTAAAATTAAGTAAAGAGAAAAAAAAAACTAGGGTTAGTGACAAAACTGTACCCTGAGGTGTTTACATGTATTTATACTTAACTCTCGTGTTTACAACTTTGACAATGGTGTTCCCTGAAATTGACAAAATCATTTCAAACGGCTCCAACTTTGACAATAGTGTTCCCTAACCCATCTTCCCTTTTCTCACTCTATTTCTCTACTTCTTTTTTTTATTCTCTATCTCTCTTTCTGCCCGTCTTCTCTCTCTCTCTCTCTCTTTCCTTTTTTTGACAGGTTAATTACCTCAGCAAACGAGCAATGCTTGAGATCTTTAATATACATTTCATTGAATCAATTTCAACACCATTAGTTTTTGTTTGAATTTCAAAATTCAAAAATGCAAAAATTGCTCTCAGCTTTAAGTCATGTACCATATATATTCAGAAGCATTGCCGCCAATGGCATTCTTTAGCATCAATTAAGATGTATTCAAAGTTCAATTAAGAAAGGGAGAGAGAGGGAGAGAGAAAGGGAGAGAAAGAGAGAGAGAAGAAAGAGAAGAGGAGCAAAGTGAGAAAGGGAAGATGGGGTAGGGAAAATGACATATTTGCCCATGCCAAAATGGCATGTGCACCGCAGATGCTAACTTAACGTCACAAATTGAACGACCATCCAATTTTAGAGCCGTTTGTAATGGTTTTGTCAACTTCAGAGAATACTATTCTCAAAGTTGTAAACACGGGGAGCGAAGTGCAGATACATGTAAACCTCAGAGTAAAGTTTTGTCATTAACCCAAAAAACTATGATGAAATCATGGACAATCAGTGGGCAATCCATGTTCAGCTCGTGCCCACCAAAACTTTTATGGGCTAGACTGGGCTGGGCACGTGCATAAGTTTCTTAGAGTCGGTTGGGCATGGTCTGACGCTTGGGCTCGTCTAGCACGCCTAAGTTGTAGCCATATGCGCATTGTTATACCTTTAAAACTCAAATATAAAATCTTAAAAATAAAATTATTGAGGCTTTTGAGATTTTTATCATGTTTGTTTTAAGATTTTTATGTGCAACCCAATTTTCTTTCACTACAAGAAATAAGACTTTTAGCAACGGGGAAATCCGTTCCTAAAAGCATATAATCCATCGCTAAAACTTTTAATGACAAAACACCAGTCGTCTAATATTGGACTTTCAGTGATGGGATGTTTTATACATTAGCGACGGACATGTCGTCGCTAATTGTATTTTCTGTATTTTAATTTATTTTTTTTAAATAATTTATTCGGTAAATTTTTAGCGACGGAATAAACTTTTAAGCGACGGATATTCCATCTCTAAATAATCTTTTTAACAATAAAATATTATGTCATTAAAAGTGGAGATTTAATGAAACTCTTTAAGTCAATTTTTTTAAAACTATTTTTTTTTATTTTTTAATACCCAAACCTATAATCAAATGCAAGTCTCAACAACAAGGCACAATCCCCCAAATGCACATTAGGGTTAAATAATTGTTGGTCGATCAGCAATTATTTAACCATACAACAGACACAAAAAAACTATGTAACTTTAAAAATATTTATTATAATAAAAAATAAAATGTTCAAGCCGAGAACCGGATACAATCGATTAAGGGAGGAGAGAAGAGTACAAGCCTGGAGAGGACGAGAGCGGGAGGGGGATGCAAGTTATGAGGGCAAGAAAGGGGAATCATCAGGGGGTTGCTGAGTCCCCGATCTGGATCCTGCTGATCCGAAGCCGGCTCGGCATGTCCAACGGTAGTGCCCTGATCATCCTGAAACCTCTGTAGAAATGCGGCAGATCTTGTCCTCATCCGATGGACGCTGCATAGCCTGTGCCGGTTTCTGTGGAGGGGCAGCAGGGGGTGGGGACGCTCCTATCACGGCACGTGCAGTCGTGCTAGGCAGGACGCGTGTGCGGCCTTTCGGCCGATTGACGACCTTCGGTGTATCCAGCCATCATTTCAACGCCCCAGTACTCGTACCCATACTTGTGGACGCTGATGGTAGTCCAGACTGCCACTCGGACCCCCTAAGCTGTTCATATGAGACCTGCAAAAACAGTGATTTAAAGATATGTTAGGGCGTTAACGCAACAAACATTAAATACGAAGACAAAAATCAAATACAGTTCAACAAATTGATTGTCACTAACATCGATCTGCCGGGCAATATCTGAAACATAGTCCCCAGCCCAGTGAGCCTCGTCCTTATCCGTTTTCCTCACGTGCGTCTGATTATACGTCAGACCTATGACCTCATCCTTCTCCAGGTCCGGGTGCTTAACCGCATTCTTATGTTGGATGATGTCGTGTGCTATCGACCCCTGCCCCTTGTGCGTCGGATCTTTCTCACATCTGTTCTCGACCCCCCTCCTACTCTTGGTGTCCCAGCCTGGATCAGTATCCCACTGATCAATCATCTGCCCCTATACACTCGAAGATATCTAATGCGGGAGATATTTCTTCAACTCCGTCATTGTGGCACCCTCGGGCAACATCTTCTTCACTCGATCCCGTGCGTCGTGTAGCCATCGGTGGTAATTCTTGCCGATGTAGGCAAAAGATGCCTGCCGCCCTAGCGCCTGCTGATCAGGCAAGTCAAACACGAACCCCTCCTGCAAGGCATCCAATTACACAAATTTATTTAAATACTAAAATCTAATTAAACAAATACCATCGCAAAAAAAAATAGTTAACCGTACCAGCCACTCCTCCCATAAGGACTCCCTCGTCCCGACATCCCAGTCCTTCCAGTACAGCCGTGGCTCAAAGAATTGGCCCTTCACAAGAACGGCGATCTTCAAACTCGCCTGATTCTCCAGGATCCTGCCAAAAAAGTAAATAAATATATTAATACATTTTAAATATAATTTAAGACACCAAAAATTTTAAATATATGGCATGATGTGATTTTTCTTACTTACTGGCCCTCCTGGGTGAGCGTAACTCTCTGTTTACGCTTGGGGTCATGCGTACCCCGCGTGTCGAGCCACAGCCTAGTCGAGATCCTACAAAACACCAACATTAATACAGTTCAAATATAATTTAAATATAAGGCTAGCGAAAATTGACTAACCACCGTTATCAACTATACTTGAGGTAGAACCCACAGAAGAAGGAGAATCAACGCGCGTGTGGGAGGGATCGACGTCGGGCTAGGGTGACGGCTGGGGCTGGGGCTTGGGTTGGAGCTAGAGCTGGGCCCCGTCTGCTATACGTGAGCACTATGTGCCTCGTCATCAGTGGGCAATGATAAGGTGGGACCGACTGGGGAGGAGGCGGCTCAGCATCCACCTTGGCCACGAATAGCCCGTATTCTATCCATAACTGACTTTGTATAGATAAAGTGTAAAGAAATTAACACATTAAAAATAATAATTAGGCAGAAAAAATCATCAGCATTATATATATGAATAAAGTACAAAAACACAATATGAACCAAGTACTAAAATGTTACTACATATTTTTTGTGAATTTACAACATTACAAGTCAATCATTTTCAGTTTAGGAATCATCATCATCTTCATCGCTAGACTCATCATCCTCTTCCTCATGGGACTCGTCGTCCTCTTCATCTTCTAATTCATCCTCTTCATCAGTAGACTCAGTCACATCATCTTCAACACTTTCCACGTCTTCCGCATCATCATCTACGACTTCTTCTCCTACATGAAGTGTTGTTGGAAGAGGAAGATCGTCCTCCTCGTTGTTCACCTCAACAGGTAACAAGACAGGTGGTTGGTCGGCTTGAAAGGTGTCTACCTCACTGTCATATGTCACGGGCAATTTCTTGGACTTGATAACTGTATACCAATGAGATTTGGGATTTGCGACGTCCTCTGCGTAAAAGACTTGTGCAGCTTGACTAGCAAACACAAACGGCTCGTCTGATGCAAGTCTTGACTTGACATTGACATCTACAATCCCTTGAGAGCTAACACGGATTCCTCTACTGCATGTGACATCGAACCATGTACACTTGAACATTACCAGGCTATTTTGGAAACCCAAATATGTTAGCTCAACAATCTCATCTAGCTCTCGATAAAAGTTCATGCAATTCTCGTCATAACAGTCGCCGTTGACCAAGACTCCACTGTTTTGGGTTTGTTTTGTTCGGTCATCATCTTTTACGTTAAACCTAAACCCGTTGATGATATAGCCTCCATGACAGGATGCTTGTTTATTAGGGCCTTGAGCTAGTAATTTCAAGCAGGAGGCTACTGGTCTATCCATTGACTGAACCTATTGTAGATGACGGTAAAAATTAAGGATAAATCAGTATACTAATTGGCCACAGAACTGTATATAACACATAATATAATTTCGTTAAAGACTTACACGCCTTTTGAACCACTGTACAAATTGTGATTTCTCGATGAGATTCAAGTCCAGCGGGATCAGTGATTAAAGATTTCGCATCGAACTCACTGCAAACCAATATAGTTACTCGCTTATCACACATTTTCAATTATGTACAGTAATTTAAGTGAATTAAGACATTAACTTACTCAACGAATGCTGAAACTTCATCGCAATTTAGAAGGGCATATATTGTTGCAGCACTGTACTCTTCATCTGTTAGCCATCGAGTATACGTTCGGCCGAACGGACTACCTGACTGCTTGAATATTGACAATTGCCCTTCCAAATTTGTGCTTGATCCAGGGTCATTTCGGCCTAGTTGATTTAACCTTGTATCAACATCAGGCCCGAAATATTGACTACAAAAGTTTACAAGCTCTTCCATTACGTAAGCCTCCGCAATTGAGCCCTCAACCCGAGCCTTATTATAGACTTTTTTCTTTAAATGGAACATGAACCTAGAAGTTTAGCGAATCGAGTTAGGTGGAATATCAATGATAACAGGTTTTGCATTAAGTGTAAACGAACAACTGTAACAATTTAAAGATTACCTCTCGAAGGGATACATCCACCGATATTGCACGGGTCCACCCATCTTAGCTTCATATGCCAAGTGAACAGGCAGATGCTCCATTGAATCAAAGAACGAAGGTGGGAAGATTTTCTCTAGCTTGCAAATCGTCACCACAATGTTCTTCTCAAGCACCTCCATGTTACTCACCCGGATCGTAGAAGAACATATATCTCAAAAGAAATGAGATAATTCAGTCAAAGTCTCGCATACAACCCGTGGCAACAGTCCCCGAAAGGCAATAGGAATGAATCTCTCCATGAATACGTGGCAGTCGTGACTCTTCATCCCTTAGAACTTACATTCCGATACATTGCAACAACAAGATATGTTGGACGCAAACCCATCTGGAAGCTTCAAATTCTTAACCCACTGACAGACCTTCTCCACTTGTTTCTTGTCTAGACAGTAAGGTGCTTTCGGAAGTATCGTCCTTTCGCTGACTGTCCAAGGATGCAATTCACGGCGTACACCCAACTGTTGTAGATCCCTTCTCACTTTAAGGTGATCTTTCGATTTTGCCTTGACATTCATCACTGTGTTGAACACATTATCAAAAATATTCTTCTCAATGTGCATCACATCCATGTTGTTTCGGATAACGAGTGTCCTCCAGTAGGCTAACTCCCAGAAAATACAATGTTTCCTCCAGTTGTGCTCTTTCCCGTACCTTGGAATCTTTTGATCTTGCACACCCTTACCGTATGGTATGTCAGTATCAAGTGCCTCCAGGTGTGAGAGCACTTCTTCACCAGATGGGTAGTCCAGTGTGACAACCTCACGCTCGATTGTCCCTCAAATTTATCCTTCTGCCTACGGAACTGATGGTCCGGTGGCAAAAGCTTTCGATGACATCTGAACCACGAGGGCTTTCCGCCGTGCTTTAACGTATAACCAGGGTTCACGCCCATACAAGCAGGGCATGCTAGCTTCCCATGTGTGCTCCAGCCACACGTCATTCCCAATGCAGGGAAATCATGTATAGTCCACATCAAAGCAACCATCATCTGAAAGTTTTGTTTAAGGGATGCATCATATGTTTCAACGCCATGATTCTATAACCGTTTTAACTCATCAATCAACGGCCCTAAATACATATATGTCCTTGCCAGGATTCTTCGGCCGCAGAATAAGCAACGACAAAACAATGTACGGCTTCTTCATGCACATGCCTGGTGGAAGGTTATACGGGACAATAATAACAAGCCATGAGGAGTAAGGCGTGCTAGACTGACTGAAAGGGTGGAACCCATCGGTTGCCAGACCAAGTCTAACATTCTGAACTTCCTGAGCAAAGATTAGATGCTTGCGGTCAAACTCCTTCCATGCCTATCCATTAGCTAGGTGTGTTAGCACATCGACATTGTTGCTACGAGTCTCACAGTGAGCTCTCATATGTTTAACCATATTAGAGGAGTAGTACATTCTCTGAAGCCTTTGTGTGACCAAAAAATATCTCAATACCTTCTATGCAATGGTTTTCTTCTGTCCTTTGTCCAGTTTGTACCTCAAATGATCACGTACTGGACACTGTGACAAGTCCTGATTCTCTTTCCAGAACAATACACAATTGTTATTTCACGCATATATCCGCTCATAGCTCAACCCAAGTTTCCTCATCATCTTCTTCGCGTCATAGTACGACGGGGGTAGCTTTTCACTTTCAGGAAAATTTCTTTGATTAAAGTAATAAACTCGTTAAATCCTTTCTCACTCAGCCCGTGGTTTTATTTCAACTATAATAACCCACTAATTGGTGACAATCGTGTGTGTTTTGGAGCTCCATCCCACAACGGCACTTCCGTGTCTCTTAACAACTCATAAAACTGATGAGCTCCCTTGTTCGGCTGTTGAGGACTGTTGTCGATGCGGTCGTCACCCCAGTCAACATTAGCATACCTAGTGTATCCATCTATAAAACCGTACCGACGAAGATGCCATTTTACTTCAAATCTTTTTCTCCAATACAACAACTCACATTTACCGCACGGACACCTTATCTTATCAGAGTCAACATGTGCAGGACGCGTGTAAGCGAAGTTGAGAAATTTGCTAATGCCATCCTCAAAATCATCAGCATTTTTCCTTTTCATCCAACTTCGATCGACCGACATGACGACTGAGATAACGTAATATATACCACCTTCTATTATGACTAATAATTAGGCAGGGTCGATGTAAATATGAAGGCGTGCATATGACAACATGTCTATACATATCCCCTCCGTTCTCTAATAGGTAGTGGTCCTATCCCATTCAGAAAAGTGTTCTAACATTCATCTAATTTTGCCTTGCAAGATTTGACAGATGTTAGAACACCAGATCTGTATGTACCCGGAAAAACACATAAGAACGTCTACCAAATATTCACGTCATAGAACACAGAGCATGAGTCGATACACTATTTTATGAACACTTAACTTTTTCAAATTGTCCAAACTGGACATCCAAAGGCTCATTACAAAGCATTACTTTGTAATGAGTACCTTTGAATGGGAACTAAGGGTTTTTATGCATGCATGCGTTTAGATTTGGTAACATACGCAAGAATCTTTTCGAAATATCAAAATTACAGAAAGATCGTTGCATATGTTACCAATTCCACTTAAATAGAATTCGTTGGCAACGAGTTGAACCATCTCGTTGCCAATGGACTTCGCAAAATAACAATGAATATTCGTAATGCAGGATTTATAAACAACGAGTAATTGAACCGTCTCTGTGGAATATGGATTAATTATGGGATGAACAAGGGCTTACTAGGATAAATTAGGGATGTACTAGGGTTAATTAGGTTGGTATGTCAAAATATGATAATTAGGGCTACTTCCAATGTCTTTAGTATGTAATTAGGTTTAATTAGGGTTACTTCGAGATATGGTAGGGGTTAATAAGGGTTAACTAGGGTTTAGCGTTTAGGGTTTAATTAATCTAATTAGGGTTTAATAAGATATGTTAGGGCTAATTAGTGTTAGTTAGGAGTACTTTGGGCTAATCAGTGCTAATTAGGGTTTAGTAGTACTAATAAGGGCTAAGTAGAGCTAATTAGGGTTTAATTATGTGGATTAGTGTTGATTAGTCCTAAATAGGGCTAATTAGGGTTAACTGGGTTATTATGGTTAATTACGATTAATAGGATTTAGCGTTTAGGGTTTAATTAATCTAATGAGGATTTTATTAAGATATGTTAGGGCTAATTAGTGTTAATTATGAGTACTTTGGGCTAATTATAGCTAATTAGGTTTTATTATGACTAATTAGGGCAATTAGAGCTAATTAGGGTTTAATTGTGTTGATTAGTCCTAATTAGGATTAATTGGGTTCTTAGGGTTAATTACGACTAATGAGGCTAACTATAATCAATTAGGGTTAATTGGGTTTATTAGAGCTAATCAGGGTTTAGGGTTTAATAAGATATGAGTAATTAGGGCTGATTAGGGTTTAATTTGGGCTGATTAGTGTTGATTAGGACTAATTTGGGCTAACTACAGCTAATTAGGGTTTATTGGGTTCTTAGGGTTAATTAAAACTAATCAGGCTAATTATAGCTAATTAGGGTTAATTGGGTTCATTAGGGTTAATCGGGACTAATTAAGGCTAATTATAGCTAGTGGCGGAGCCACGATGAGATTCCAGGGAGTGCTAAAAATATCGCGTTAAACTAATTAACCTAAATTCAATAATCAACCATTCATCTAAATCATAGATGTCTCAATCCCATTGGGTCTCATCCTCCGTCAACAATCTCAATTCTCAAATGCTTAATGCACAGTCAACAATCTTAATTCTCAATTCTCAAATGTTCAATGCACAGTTAACAAAATTATATAAAGAATGAAAATTTATATAAAGAAGTCTAACAATTAGAACTGTCGATTACAAAGAATAAAGAGTCTCTATCTTATCATCCCAGTAAATTATAAACAAAAACATTTGACCAATTCAAAAAAATTGAATTGGGTCTTTTGGTGAGCTCTATTTAGGTATGTGGTGTGATAATGTTTTCTAAATTCTTTTATTTCGGTTACTTTGTCAAATATTATACCATATCCAGACAACATCACTTATGGCTTTAAAAGCAGGAAGTCTTTGAAGTAAATGTGAGCTTGTTTCTTGAACAAAATGATTGAAGTTTCAAGAAATGTTCAGAACAAACTTAACAAAAAGAAACATCGACTTCTGGTCCACGTTTACTCACGATTACCTTCAGCTCCTTAAGGGAAACAGGTATTTTCATGGTCAATCATCTCACAGTTTCTTAGGTGCATAGATTGAGCATAAAGTCAAGACTCTTTGCTTCTCACACCAACATATGAGGGTTGGTGTGAGATCCAGAAATGGCCATTTATTTTCTTTTGGCAAGTCAGATCTTAGAACTTGGCATACCCTTTCTAGTTGCCACTATCTATAAGGGCATTGCAAACAGTGAAAGATGCAAACTATGGACAAATAAGGCTTGTAACCAACAATGTCGTGCACAAAAAGAGTCTAGCATCTAAATGGTTTAATCTTGCTAAAAGGTGCAATGTGACAATGCTTACAGAATATGACTTCTAGAGATCCTTTAAGCTTTAAGCTAAGCAGTCTGGGCTAAATCAAGGTGCTACTGGTACGCACTTTAATACTCGCAATCGTAAAGCTAACTTAAACTGTAGAGGTACAATATGAGCCAATCAGCATCTTCAATCTAAGTCACTGAATTCTTATGAAGCGGTCAACTCTCCATAAGAATTCAGTTAGCCAAACAATTGCCACTATATTTGTGTTTCTTGTTACCACTCTAGGGAATGACTTCTTTATTCTCCTAGTGGGCAAATCTTTTCTCAAGATGTATGTACGACTAGTCTCAGTGCATGAACAAGTATTACCAAGCCCAGTCCATTGGCAGGCTACATGCGTTTATCTAGCTATAAAAGGCACTGAAGATACTGCATTGCTAATAGATCTTCAACTTATATGTCACCAGAACCTGATAATACTCCAAGAAACAAATGCACTCATAAAATATGTACGACGGTATAATTTTTCAATTGCATTATGTTTTTTGGAAGGGAACAGTGAAGGCGTGATCACCTATAAAAGTCATATGAGGATGGCAGATCCTAATCGTTTTGCTTAAATCCTAATGATACGAGCTGCAGGCACATTCATAGTATGATGAAGCCAAAAGAGCGTACCACTCTTCCATACCCATTATAAAGCAATTAGCACACAAGCATACTGAAGTACTGAACATCCTGCCTTTTAATCTGTCTAAAAGAATCTCTTGCCTATGAATTTAGCACAAAGAAATCTAGAAACTAATACCCCTATACAAAACAAGAAGGACTTAGTAGTTTTTGGATCAAATGGCTTCAAGATTACATATAGACTCTACCTTAAGGGTTTTACAAAAGACAACAAGTGTTGCCTTTACGACTCCTATTTTGGAAAGTTATAATAAAAGGTTGTGCCAAAACCCAAAACATCGAATAACATCACTTATGTTGCACATGTAGCACAACAAACATTTGCAAGTTAGATGATTTGACAAAATGCACTGACCAATGGGATGCCCTGTTGTAACCTTTTTGTACATTTGAGCCCAAAAACTAATGCTTCTCATTTATTGAGTCAAAAACTATATATTTGCATGCATTTCAAGCAGATTAACAGCAAGTTTAAACTTTAAACAGGCTTTCCCTTGCTATCTTTTGGTTGTTCTAACCTAAAGATATCAATATCGTGCCTAGCTTAATCTTACCCTTCCATCACTACTTATAGCAAGCTAGTACAGTAGTTTAATGTTTAAACCTCGAGAATGTACATAATCCTTCTATTCATTTACTCAAACTACTGACAAAGGACCTGCATTAGACAATTCTTCATAGAACCAATTAAAGCTATAGAAGTACCATAAAGTGAAGTTCAGAAAATCAGCCAAGCATACCTTTAAAACACAAAAATGAGAAGGAATGTACCTACAGCAGTAACAAATCTATGGACATTCTTGTAAAACGAAGAATAAACATCTCTATGGACATTCTTGTAAAATGAAAATGAAGTGCACTTACTGTGAATGTAGGTGGTGGCCGAGGTCTTGAAACTGAAGTTGGCCAGAGTTGGCCGGAGTTGTAGATCTAGGCAGACTACGCTAGATTGATCTAGCTGGAGTTGGTGAGGTCGTGAGGGCCGCCGGAGGTGGCGCGGCGTCCGGGGGAGGACGGGGGTGTCGCCGGAGGTATGGGTCACCGTAGAGGGGGGTCGCTGGAGGTGAGAACGCCGGTCGGTGAGAGATAAGAGACAGAGAGAGAAACGGAAGAAAGAAAGTAGATCTGATCTATTTTAAGGCAGACTTTTAGCGAAGGAAATATTCCGTCGCTAAAAGCCCATCGGTAAAAGTCCACTTTTATCAACAAAATTTTTAGCGACAATACCATTCCGTCCTTAAATTTTTTTAAAAAAAACCATCAAAAATTATAAAATTCTCTAAAATTATTTAACGGCGGCATAATCCGTCGTTTTCACTCAGTAGGTAAAAGTCTGTCAGTATAACCTTTTTACCGACGGAATGTCTATTGGTAACGTTTTTAACGATGGACGTTACCGAAGGTAAAACCCGTCGCTGAAAGCTCTTTTAGCGACGGAAATCTTTCGTTGCTAAAAGTCTGTCGTAAAAGTCATCTTTTCTTGTAGTGTTTGTCCTCAAAAGCATCATCAGTGAGATAGAGAGCCTTGATACTCTGATTGACATAACCCCAAAGACCCGTCCCTAAAAAAAAAGTGATGCATATGTGGTGTCCGATGAATATAGTTAACATCATCAAAAATAAATTGAATAGGACATAAAATTCAAGTGCTACCTCTTGGGGCAACCATGGAAAGGAAAAACAAGACTTTGTTTTTTTATTTTTGGGTTGGGGGTGGGGGGGGGGGGGGGAACCTAACCGGGTCGGGTTGAATCAGAACAGAGCTGGCGTGGGTGTTGGCGTATAACAAACTGAGTGAGCGGGGCTGAAAATTTTTCGGTAAAAGACCGATCGGCTTTACTTCTGATTCCTAGCCTATCTGTGGTGGTTACAAGACTTGGAACTGAGCAAAATACGAGCAGACTAGGATAGGGACTTCGCGTCCGACAAGATATGACGACAGCATTGGTGTCGTTGGAGAGAGGGACGTGCGATAAAGAGATACAAAAAAGGAGCTCTTTATATACTAAGTCGAAACCGAAAGTGTTCATATTTTTGTGCATAGGAGAATACATAAGAGACATGTATGTATAGACACTACGGTTGACTTAATAATAAATAGAATGAGTAGTTAAGAATTGACCTAATACAAGAATGACAATAAAAATTGTAAATAAGGAAATTACTTAATTTACGCACAGAAACCGTTAGGCAAGAGCAGTAATCATCGAAGGATTAATGTGCGTAACGGGATAACACAGCAGCGGGTGAGCCATGGCAGCAGAGACGGCCGGCCCTTCTTCCATATTAAATTTATCCCCACCTTTGACTTTCCAGTCAAAGCACTGCACCAAAGAGCCAATGATCACATGCATCAGCGTCAGTGCAAGTGTTGCACCTGGGCATGCCCTCCTTCCGCTGCCAAATGCCAGAAACTGAAGACCATGCTTCTCTCTGGCGCTTGCGAGAAACCTCTCTGGCTTGAACTCCGATGGTTCCTCCCACGAGTCTGGATCTCTCATGACGGCATAAGCGTTGACAATCGTTCTCGAGTTTGCTAACACGTCGTAGCCGCTGACCTTGCAGTCTTCCTTATTTTTGCGGAGTATCATCGGCGATGGGGGGTGTAATCTTAGGCCTTCTTTGACAACGGCATGCAGGTAATGGAGATTTGGGACATCGGACTCTTCGATAAGCCTTTGACATCCAACAACGGCGTTGATTTCTTCTCTGAGCTTGTTGAATATATCTGGATGGTTGATGATCTCTGCTAGTGTCCATTGCAATGCCACACCGGTTGTTTCAGTGCCAGCTATGAAGATATCCTGCCGGAATGCAATCGGAGGCACTTTAACTACGCAAATGTTTCTAACAAAAGTGGTTGTTATGAACCTAGTATTTGTTGTAGGAAACTCATAACACAATGTTTATATTCTTAAGATGGGTGAGGATCTTCAGCTTCTCCTTTTTCACCCCCATCTCTTTTGCAAATCAAAAGCCAAATCTATGTCTCTGTGGCATTTTTGGCAACAAAAAAGCATCAAAACAGCTAGAGGGTCAATAGTAAATAAGTATCAATCATGATCTGTCAAGCAAATCTATCAAGCAAGGAGAAGTAATATTTAGGTGGAAAATTCTCAATCACGCCATCTTTAGGATCTATTTGATTGTGGAAAGATTGTCACCATTATCCGGATTGTAGAAAGATAGTTATAACATCTCATATAACGACAACAAGTCGTCGCTAAATGTAGCTAATGACTTTTATTAAATAACGCTAAGAATTATTGTTAATAAAATGTACTAACTATATCTAATAACAATTAATTATCATTATACGAAAATTATAATTAACTTTCTATAACTTGACTAGCAACCGAACCCTAATAAAAATGTAAGTGCAAATAAGTCTATGCACCCGAGGCATAAAGGGATGTCCTTATAATAGAATATAGAAACTCTTATAAGAAGTTAAAGTGATTGACTAACTTATGCACGTCTCCCAACTTGAATTTTAGTGGGGACCAAAAACGACCTATAGTGATTTCAGTGGCCATTACTAAGTCTGATTGATCTAAATGACCATGAAAGGGAACACAAGGTCTAGAATTCCACAAGGTATGTGTGAACGCCATTGAAAGAAACTTAAAGTGTACTTGTAATCGTTGGGCACGAGAGTCCTATGGATAGCCATGGTTCATAAAGACTTCCAAGTTGTACGAAACCAAGAGTATTATGAAGTCAAGTTTGTGTTCACAAATTCTTTAGCCCAACAAACTTAATGAGGAAAGGGAGTATATCTATCTCCTAAATTACTTATCTCGACCTTTCCATAAGTTCCTGATGGCAAAAAAACCAGTGAACCTCTTATTTCTCTATGGAGGAAGTTTATCATCCGCCGTTTGACCATCTTGGAGGTTAGTTATGATCCCTCTGCAACCAAAGGAGGTCGGCCGCTAAAAAATCTAGTTGTCATGACTTGCTTGCACTCGTTGCAACTGAATGCTGTCAATTCAATTTTTTGCAACAAAAGAAAGTTTTTCGTGGTCAACTTCACCTCTACACCTCTCCATAGAGGATCTAATCTGGTCAATTCTCCCTACAGAATAGTGGTGGGCAAAAAGGGTTAGAGAAGGATTTCGCAAAGAATCCTGATACCTATCGCTAATAAGTTAACAAATGCAGAGGAACTAATCAGCAAAAGGTGACAAATGGAGAGGAACTAACCAGCAAAAGAGCCTTGATGTTACTTCTAGTAAGCTTCACCTCAGCAGTGCCATCCTCACTAATCTCCAGCAAAATATCCATCATATCCTTCCTCCCCTTCCCACCTCCATGTCTATTCTCCTCATGTTCAATCAAGATCCTCTCTACCAGCTCGTCATACTCCAACATCGCGGCTTTCATCTGCCTCCCATATCCAAACAAATCAAACTTCTTCAGAGGACCCCAGACTTCCCCCAAGCTCAGCTTCGCCGCGGCTTTCACAATATCATCCGTGAACTTTTTGATCTTCTTGCTGTCGTCCGAGCTCCTCGAAAACCTCGTGCTCATCGTCATCCTGCATATCACGTTGTTCGTCATGCTCATCAACGCCGCGCTCATGTCGCACGCCTCATTCCCCTCCGAGCACTTCAAAACAACTTCCAGCAGCATCATGATCTCTTCCTTCCGTATGTCTGTGAATCTGTTCAGCTGTGGGGCCGAAAACAGTTGCATCATGCATATTCTTTTTATGAAACGCCAGTACGCTCCATAATCGGCTCCAAAGAAATTGGAGTTGGGGTATATTGAGTAATCCTCTGCGCCGAATTCTGGCCTATATGAAAAATTAAGGTCATGGGTTTTCAGGACTTCTAGCGCAACAGCGGCATTTGACACGACCAAGGAAGTTGACGAGACAACCGAAATTTTCATGAGCGGGCCGTAACGGGAAGCTAGGGTTTGGAAGCATTTGGGCAGGACGGAGTTCAGTAAATGGAGGTGGCCAAAAATAGGTAAGGCTGGTGGGCTTGGAGGGTGTTGGACAGTTCTAGTATTTGGTTTTTGGTGTTTCCTGATAAGGAAACGAACTAGGAGGGTCGAAAGCAACCATATGAAAAAGAGAATGAGGTAGAAATGAGTGTCTATGGTGGTGGCCATGGCTGGTTGCACAAACAAGCTACAACTTCAACTAATATGCATTTGCACTTGCACTTGCACTTGCACACACACACACCCCATCCCACACACACACACACACACAGAGGAACAGCATGGACTATTCTACTCTTCCTGTGAATTTGGCATATTTGTCAATAGTAAACTCTATCGACAGAAACAGCTCGATTTAATAAAAGATACCCATTGACATGCTAATCTACCATAATTTTTTTTTTTCCTTTTCTTTTCTGAAGACTGATCGGTCTATTCCATCATTCAAATCATGATCGAAGAACAGTCAAAAATGGATGCGGGCATGTCATCCTCAGATATGGTCAAACTTTTTTTTGTCTTTTTAAATCACCAGAATCTATGTGCATCTTGATTTGCCTCAGACTTCAATTATTGGATCCTTGTTCCCTCAGCAATATAGTTAGCCACTACAAGCAATTGGCCTCGACAATTCTATCTCTGCCCCTAAAAATTCGTTACCTATAAATTCGTCACCCAAAATTTGACGACAAAATTTAAAAATTCATCATTAAAAAATTAACTTTTATCGATGGACCGATAAATTAAATTAGCAATGGAATTCTATCGATAAAGATAATTTCTGTATTTTAGTTTAGGAATAATTACAACAGTGTTCCTGAGGTTAGGGTGAAATTACAGGCGTGTCTATTAGTTTGAACAAATTACGGGCATGTCCGTTAATCAGACGGAATACGAAAATACATAACGATTTTGAAAAAAAGACCTAATTGCCCCTAAATAAAGTTGAATTCCATATTTACGAGTTTGACAAAGATCAAAAACATTTGAAGCTAGATGTGGTTCAAGGTGACTTGAAGCTAGATGTGGGCAGACAGCAACCTGGTGGCCCATTTGATTCAGAGCAAGATACGAGTGGGACTGCAAACAATCACACTGATATGGCTAATTATGCAATTTTTCCTTAGCAGCTGAGCTTCCGTCTACACGAGGTGATTGAATCGAGCTCCAAGCACGCATCGAAGAGCTAGAGACAGCTCTTCAGAACAGCCAAAATCATAAATATTCTTAATAGTTTGATGGAGGTGAATACGACGCCGGCGTCGGGGTTTAGGGGTATCGGGTTTGGGGGTAGGGAATGGGCGGCAACGGGGTTAGGGGAAGGAGCCTAACCTTCCTTCTTTCTCAATCTGCTGACGTGGGGTGAAGGAAGGGGTTGCCGGCGTGGGGCAAGGGAAGGGCTACCGGCGAGTGGGGGAGGATTTCAAATTGAGAAAAATTGAACTTTAATTTGCAGATTGAGAAAAATTAGGGTTTTGAAACCCTGATTTTGCAGATTGAGAAAATTTTGAAACCCTAATTTGCAGATTGAGATAAATTAAGGTTTTGGTTTTGATGCAAATTGAGAACAGTCTATTCCATCATTCAAGTAATGAAGAACAATCAGAAATGGATGCGGGCGTCATCCTCAAATAAGGTCAAATTTTTTTTTGTCATTTTAAATCACCAGAATCTATGTGCATCTTGATTTGCCTCCAGGGCCTCAGACTTTAATTATTGGATCCTTGTCCCTCAGCAATATAGTTAGCCACTACAAGCAATTGGCCTGACAATTCCGTCTCAGCCGCTAAAAATTCGTTACCTATAACTTCGTCACCCAAAATTTGGTGATAGAATTTAAAAATCAGTCATCAAAAAATTAACTTTTAGCAACGGACCAATAAATTAAATTAGCAATGAAATTTCCATTGATAAAGATAATTTTATATTTTAGTTTATTTTCTCTTTTTGAAAATTATTAATTTTATAAAATATTTAGTGATGGAAAAGTCCGTCTCTAACGGTCTTGCCTACGAACTTTTGGCTGTAGAATATATGTCGCTAAAAAACAAACATAATACATATATATAAATTTACAAATTCTATACTAATAGAAAGATAAAATGTGTGCAGAGTTCAGGAGGGCACTGGAGCAGGATACAAATAGAGTAGGGTAGGGAAGGAGAGGGGAGCACAAGTCCAGAATGGCGCGAGAAGGGGATACAAATAGGTAGGGGATCCGCACAAGTCTAAGAGGGCACGAGAAGGGAAGGGCTTAGGGGTCGGCAAGACCGAGATCTGGATCCTGCTGATCGTCCTCGTCTACGGGGGTACTATCATCCGGATCCAACTCAATATGTCTAACAACAGTATCCTGCAGCTCAAAGCACGGACGCATTAATCTCGATAGTAATTGTAAGTCATGTTTAGTTCATGTATATATTGACTACACAAGTTAATTGTTTTGAACCTGATCCTCACGTGACTTGATCATCCTTATCACCTCCTCCGCAATGCGACAGATATCGTCCTTATGTAATTGTCGCTCCGCGGTCAATGTCTACGTTTGTGGAGGGGCAGCAAAGGGTGGAGACAATCTTATCACTGCATGTGCAGTCGTGCTGGACAGGCGGCGTACAAGCCCTTTTTGGCCTATTGACGACCTCTGATGTATCCAGCCACCGCTTTAATTCCTCAGTACTCATACCCTTACTCGTGGACGCTAATGGTTTTTCGGACTACTGCCCAGACCCCCTGATCCGTTCATACAAGGCCTGCAAAATAGTGATTTTTTATTGAATACATTAAGGCAACACAAATAAATAGCCAAAATTTTAACATAAAAATTTTAATTTGTAACTTATATTGATCTGTCGAGAAATATCTGAAACGAAGTCCCCCGCCCAATTTGTGTCGTCCTTATCATTCTTTCTCACATGCATTTGAGTGTACGTCAGAGCACAGACCTCATTCACCTTCAGGTTCGAGTGCTCAACCACATTCTTGTGTCAGACAACGCCGTGAGACACCAACCCCCTCCCCCCGTGTGCGTAGGATCTTTGTCTTGTTTGTACTCCTTCGCACTCTTACTCGTCACCTCTCAAGTTGGATCAGTGATCCACTTATCAACCATCTGCCCCCATACAAATGGTGAAATATAATGATGGGGATACCCCTTCTGGCCATTCCTCTACCAGGGCACCCTCTGGCAGTATCTTCCCTGCCCACTCCTATGCGTCGTGCATGGATAATTTTTGCCGACGTAAGGAAGAAAAGCCTCCTACCCCAATGCCCACTTTTCAAGCGATACAAACTTGAATGCCTACTGCAAGACATCCAATTACACAATTAGTATGATTACTTTATATATTAGGTACTAATTAAACAAATAATAACTGACAAAAAGGAAAACCATACCAACTACTCCTCCGACAAGGCCTCCCTCATCCTGGCATCCCAGTCTTTCAAGCACAACAGTGGCTCAAAGAATCGGCTCTTCACAAGGACGCCAATCTCCATTTAGGTTAGACACTCCAGGACCCTGATAAAGAAATATATTTATATAATTCAATCAGTGATCTGTAATAACTATCGGAATTAAAGTGATAAGTACTGCATTAAATTGAAGTTTTTTACTTACTGGCCCTCCTCGGTGAGAGTAACGCTCTGTTTTAGCTGGGAATTGATGCGTACCCTGCGTGTCGGTCCATGGCCTCAACAAGATCCTACAAAGCACCAACATTAATACAGTTCAAATATAATTTAAATACAAGTCTAACATTACGACTAAAAGCAAATATCAAATATAACTGAGGTTGTCGAACCCACAGAATAAGAAGAACTAGCATGTGGGTAGGAGAAATCGGCCTGGGGCTGGGGCTGCGGCAACGGCCTGCTGGATGCTCGTGCTCTATGCCTCCTCATCACTGGGCAATGTCAAGGTAGGAGTCAATAGGGTAGACGCAGCTCGGCATCCACCACGACCACAAATGGCTCGTAATTTATCCATAACTGACAACACCAACTGACTTTGTGGAGGAAGTACAAAGAATTGAACCCATCAGTTGCCAAACTAAGTCTAACATTCTGAACTTTGTGAGCAAAGGTTGGATGCCTACGGTCAAACTCCTTCCATGCCTCTCCATCAGTAGGGTGTGTTATCACATCGGCATCGCTGTTACAAGTCTCACAACGAGCCCTCATATGTTTAGCCATATTTGAGGAGTAGTACATCCTCTGAAGCCTTGGCATAGTCGAAAAATAAAGTAATACCTTTTATGCAATATTTTTCCTTTTATCCTTTGTCTGGTTTATACCTCAAATGATCAAATACTGGACGCCTTGTCAAGTCCTTATTCTCTTTTCAGAATAGTACACAGTCGTTATTCAACGCATTTATTTTCTCATAACCCAATCCAAGTTTCAACATTATCTTATTCGCATGGTAGTACAACGGGGGCATCTTCTCATTTTCCAGCAAATTTTTTTTTTATAAAATTAATGAACTCGTTAAATCCTTTCTCACTTAGCCGTTAGTCAGACTTCAACCGTAATAACCTACTAACCGCAAAGAAAACGAGTGTGCTTCCTAATTCCATCCCACAATGGCTCTTCGGCCTCTCTTAACAAATCATAAAACTAATGATCCTCCCTCGTTCGGCTATTAGAGACTATCACGCCGCTGTAGTCTCCCAAGTCAACATTAGCATTTCCAGTATCTACAATCATATCTCGGTAATTATACTAGGCCTCCACCCTAACTTCAGCTTGCCCTCGTGCTATGTCCACCTTGTGTATCCACTCATAAAACCGTACCGGATAAGATCCCATTTTACCACCATTCTTTTTTTTCAATGCAACAACTCACATATACTACATGTACACCTTATCTTATCAAAGTCAACATATGCAAGATGTGCAGAAGTGAACTCGAGAAATTCATCGACGTGATCCTCGAAATCATCATCATTTTTTCTTTTCATCCAACTTTGATTGACCAAAATGACGATCAAGATTACTATATACCACCATAAATTAAAACCAATAATTACGTAGGGTGGATATAAAAATGAATGCAGGCATGTGACAACATCTCTATACCCCTTCCATTCTCTAATAGGTAGTGGTCATATCCCGTTCAAAAAAGCACATGTCTATAAAACAGTTATCGACTCATAGTTAATCCTATGTCTATAGAAAATTTGGCAACACTTTTTTGCATTTCTCCAAGCACATGACATCGATTAGGTGTTCTAACATTCATCTAATCTTGCCTTACAAAACTAGATGGATGTTAGAACACCAGACATGTATACACCTGGAGAAATACTGGAGAACATGTACCACATATCCACGACATGGAACACAGAGCATGAGTCGATACACTGTTTTATAAACACTTAGCTTTTTCAAATTATCC
Organism: Escallonia herrerae; assembly: GCA_033070095.1. Taxonomy (NCBI): domain Eukaryota; kingdom Viridiplantae; phylum Streptophyta; class Magnoliopsida; order Escalloniales; family Escalloniaceae; genus Escallonia; species Escallonia herrerae. The sequence continues at coordinate 82,714 of JAVXUP010002024.1, forward strand.
AAATTGGACATTCAAAGGCTCATTACAAAGAATTGCTTTGTAATGAGTATCTTTGAACCAGAACTAAGGATTTTTCTGCCTGCATGCGTTTAATATATGTAACAATCGTTTCGAAATATCAAAATTTTGAAAATATGGAGTCCTCAAGTTAATTTGTAAAAATATGCCATAATCGAAATGATTCACTTTAAAATTTTTTGATAACGAGTTGTAATCAACTCGTTATCAATGGACTTCGCAAAATAACAACGAATATTCCTAATGTGGGAAGCTAACTCACGTTTTTCAATGGAATATGAAGTTCATTCGCGGAGTTGATATTATTTCACATATGATTGTGATAGGGTTTACAGTTTAGTTTGGGTTAGGTTGTATTTAGGCTTATTAGGATAAATTAAGAATGAATTAGGGTTTAGTTTGGGTAATAAGGGTTAATTGAGTTCATTAGGGCTATTTAGGGTTTAGTTAGGATTTTCATGGCTAATTTGGATTTAATTAGGGTAATTAGGTTTTAATTAGGGTTTGTTTAGGGTTTATCAAGACATTTTGGGGTTGATTGGGTTAATTATTGTTAATTGTGGTTTAATTAAGAGATCATTTGACTTAATTAGTGTTACTTAGGGTTAATTAGGGCTAATTCGAGCTATTTAGGATTAATTAAAGTTAGGGTTAAATAGCTAATGACTCCCTCTACTTTACACGTCGTGCGATTTGCCCCTCCACTTCAAACTTGAGCATTAACCCCCCCCACCCCCCCCCCGGAGTTACAATAATTGAGCACAATTAACGCGACGTAACAGATCTATGTCAAATGTCATATTTATCATTCTCATATATCCTGTTTATTTTTCCGTAACTCTCTGCCCAAAGCCTCTCAATCTCTCTGCCTTCTCCCCTTTCATCTTCTCTCTCAAAACCAGAGAGTAACCCCTTCATATTATTTATCATCTTGCATTCTCATTACCTTTAACCAAACCCTACCCACATATCTCTACCAAGCAGCTCTGCGCCGATCGAGCGGTGCACCATCACAGTCACCGGCGTCAGGGGGGCCATCATCGCTAACACCACCGTCGCTGCTAAGCTACCAGATCAGCCACACATCGAAAACAACAAGCAAACCTAAAGAGAGAGAGAGATGGCCGAGTGAAGCACCACCGTCGGTGGCCACAGCTACCAGCCCAGGCGATGCACGCGTCATAGCTAGCACCAACATCGTCGAAATTCTGACCAGGCGCACGGATCAACTTCTGGCTGTCACTTATTCGTCTAGTTCGGTTCATCGCAACCAACGGTAGTCAAGTTTTCCCCCAAACTCCCACATAACCAAGTCTGCCGCTGGTCCAGATCTAATCACTGGCCACCGTCAGGGACCTCTGACCATCGGTCCCTCCCAATTGTCGCCATCAAGATGCGCACCACCTTGACGCCACTAGTCCAGTCAACGCCACTGTGATTGGAAGCACCCTTGACTGGTCCAGTCAACTCCACCGTCACTGCTAAGCTGCCAGATCAGCCACACATCGAAAATAACAAGCAAACCTAAAGAGAGAGAGAGAGAGATGGCCGAGTGAAGCACCGTCGTCGGTGGCCACAGCTACCAGCCCAGGTGACGCACGTATCATAGCTAGCACCAGCATCGCTGGAATTCTGACCAGGCACAAGGATCAACTTCTGGCTGTCACTTATTTGTCCAGTTCGGTCCATCACAACCAACGGTAGTCAAGTTTTCCCCCAAACTCCCGCGTAACCAAGTTTGTCACTGGTCCAGATCTAATCACCGGCCGTCGTCAGGGACCTCCGACCATCGGTCCCTCTCAATTGCCACCATCAAGATGCGCACCACCTTGACGCCACTGGTCCAGTCAACGCCACTGTGATTGGAAGCACCCTTGTCGGTGCCGTCTCGCCGTATGTTGATTCCTCGTTCTAGCATGGCATTGTGATCCATTATGGCATAGATATGTGGGTAGAGAATCCCAAATGTAGCTGAGAGGTTGGTAGAGGAAACAAAACGGCTGCTGGAAGTTCTTAGGAAAGAAATAAGGGTAAGGAATGAAGTTTGTGACTAGAAGGTCATTTGGGTCTTACAAAAATACATTTTGGATGTCGTATGTTTCTTTCCAAAAATCACAGTTAAATTGGATGTTTTCCGTCAACTATGCCCAGATTCAGTAACTGTGGGGGAGTTTAGTGTTTAAGTTTGAAGTGGAGGGGGACAAATCGCACAGCGTGTAAAGTAGAAGGGGTCATTAGCTGTTTAACCCTTAAAGTTAATTGGGTTTAATTAGACTTAATTAGTGTTACTTAAGGTTTAGGAAAAAGTTAATTAGGGTTAATCAGTGTTAGTTGGGTTAGCTAACCTTAATTAGGGCTAATTGAGGCTAATTGGGTTTAATTAAAGTAGATTAGTGTTAATTAGGATTTAATTAAGAGTAAATTATGGTTAATTAGTATTAATTAGGGTTAATTCAATTTTAATCATTGTTAATTAAACTTACAACATGTAACAATTTATACAAAACATACAACTACATTATACATTATAACAAATTAAATTAAACCATACATTATAACAAATTCGACCTCACGTGCATTACACTATAAATGCCCGGAATATAATTAGAATTAAATTTACATCCTGGTGGAGGTTCGGCGATAGTGGTGACGCGGCAGTGGAGAAGCTGTGGAGGGGCAGTCACGGCGGTGGGGGCCTGTCGCCTGCGGCCGGGGGGGGGGGGGGTCGCTGGCGTGGAGGTGTTGTGCTAAGAGAAGAGAGAGAAAGAGTGAGAAAAGGAGGAGAAAGAAAGAAAGGGGGAATAGGTTTTATAATATGATTTTTAGCAACAGAATGGGTCTGTTGCTAAAAGTCATGTTTCAAAATTTTCATAGACAAAGCGACGGGCTTTTACCTTTAAAGGCTTCAGCGATGGATTTTTTGGTGACGGACATATTACATCGCTAAATTTTTTTATAAATATTTAAAAAATTTGGCCAAAAATAGAAAATGTTTTAAAACTTTTTAGCAACGGAATATCCGTCGCCAAAGTAAAGATCTGTCGATAAAGGGTTTTAGCGACGGAGATACCCGTCGGCATAAAATTTTACCAACGGATCTTTACCGAAGAGGTAATCTGTCGATAAAAATGACTTTTAGTGATGGATTTGTGTCCGTCTCTAAAAGTCCATTTCTAAAGATCCCTTTTCTTGTGGTGATTGTGCATGGCGACCAACTATAATCAAACAAAATGTGGACAATGTGTTGCCTGACTCACTTTTTTTCAATGTCCATTCCAGGTTTTTAAGCAGCAAGTCAACATATCATTTGTTGTCTTATTTACCGTCACAATAATGAAACTTGCCAAACCCTAGTCAACCTAAATAAAATTAGGTTGCTTATCCTTACCTGCAGGCACGTACTTCTCAGACTGTCTACCGGAGCAATGCTATTGACCCCTTGGTTCCACCCCAGCCTTCTTTCTCCCAGTCCACCCCCTATGTCCCTCGATTCTAATTATTATTAAGTGGTTGCTAATTGCAGCAGTGCATTGTTGTTGGTGAAGGTCCAATCTTTCGCCTTACGGGACGATACTTGTGATGATCTTCCCATATGCCCGGCGGACCAATGTTTGCGATCAAAAGCAAAGTTTCAGTCGAATTGTGTTAGGATCGATTAACAGTGTGGGTCCTTTTTTACTTCTCTCTAAGGACTTCTTTTAATGTGTTTGAAAATAGTGAAGTGTAAAATATAAAAAGAACCCCCAAATGAAAATAGAAAGCATCTGATGCTTAAGAAGGTGATGCCAAGGAAAGTGGGTTCGCAGTCGACGTGGAGGTGCCACAAGGAATGCAGTCCGACTCGGATGCCAAGTGTGATGATGTGAGACACAGCAAGGGCGGAGCAAGGGCAGAGACCAAGGGCTTCCCAGACAGAGCTTGAGGGTGGCAGTGTTGTGAGGGCGATGGCGCATAGTGAATACACGACGACAGTCACAGTCTGATGCTTATGTCCGAAGTCAGGGTCCTGTATGTTTCTCTCTCTAGGATTCTAGAGTGAGAAAGTGAAAGTGTTCTGAAAATGTCCCCCTCCCAAATGAATTCTCAAGACCTCTATTTATAGAGGTTGAGATGATGATGTCATCACGTAACACGTGGCACTCCCCGGGAGTGACACGTCACCGAGGGGTCCACAGCTGTCGGTGCTCCGTGGACTGTCGAATCACATATTCACCCAGTCTGCCCCGTACAACGTCGCTCTGTCTGTCTGGAAAGACTGGCTCCCACAGCGTCGGTGTGGCCAGAGAAACCCCTTGATCTAGCCTCCAATCCAAGCCTTGCAGAGTCCCACAGGCCTGGCAGTGGTGGGGAAGACCCGACGCCCAACTACCAGGTAAACTAGGCGCGATGCCCTCCGAAAACCTGCTTCCGTCTCGGAGTGACCCAGGGGTCATAGTCCATAGGGGTGCCAACGCAAGCCCCCAGTGCTGGAGCACATGTCATGAGAGTGGTGCGGTGACGAACGTCGCAAAGCAATACTTGGTGCTGGGGGCGCGCATGATGAGAATGGCGCACGAGCGCAGCGACGAAGGTCGCGAAGCTATAGTTGGTGCCGAGGGCACGCATGATGAGAATGGCGCACGGGCGCGGCGACGAACGTCGCGGAGCTATACTTGGTGCCGGGGGCACGTATCATGAAGATGGCACATGGGCTCGGCGACGTACGTCGCGGAGCTATAGTTGGTGCCGGGGGCACGCATGATGAGAATGGCGCACGGGCGCGGCAACGAACGTCGCGGAGCTATACTTGGTGCCTGGGGCACGTATCATGAAGATGGCGCACGGGCGCGACGACGAACGTCGCGGAGCTATAGTTGGTGCCGGGGGCACGCATGATGAGAATGGCACACGGGCGCGGCGACGAACGTCGCGGAGCTATACTTGGTGCCGGGAGCACGTATCATGAAGATGGCGCACGGGCGCGGCGACGAACGCCCGCGCATGGCGTGGCGACGAATGTTGCGGAGCATATACTTGGTGCTGAGGCACACGTCATAAGAATGGCGCATGGGTGCGACAACGAATGTCGCGGAGACGGTGCACGGGCATGCGTCGGGTGTCCCGAAGATGGGATTTGAGCTGAGTGTACCTGTCATAACAAGATGATGAATGCAACATGTAGTAATGACAAAGTTGGAAGTGATGGTACGCGGTCGTCAGCGACGGGTCATTCGGTGGTAGTGCGCGACTTTGGGCGATGGGCATCGCGGGAGCGATGCGCGGTCGCGGACGATAGACGTCGGGAGGTTCATGAGCGACGGACGTCGCAAGGTTGATGCACGACGGACGTCGCGAGGTTGATGGCCGACGGACGTCGCGAGGTCGATGCACGACGGACGTCGCGAGGTGATGGACGATGGACGTCACGAGGTCGACGCACGACGGACGTGGCGAGGTGATGGACGATGGACGTCACGAGGTCGACGCACGACGGACGTTGCGAGGTTGATGGACGACCGACGTCGCGAGGTTGATATACGAACGTCCATAAACATCGCGGAGGTGCGAAGACTTGAAAAAACAAGTGCGATGTGGGAGGGGAGGCCATAGGCCAAACATGGGGGAAGGCCAAGGCCACTACCCTTGGGGAAGCCGAGGCCGACCCCTTGGGAAGGCCGAGGCCGACCCCTTGGTGAGGCCGAGGCCGACCCTAGGGGGTGGCCAAGGCCGATGGCCAACTCCCATAAAGGGAGGCCAAGGCCACTCCTTCTCCTAGGTGAACTTCGGGCGCACCGACGATAGGTGTTTTGATGGGCAATGACGAATTCGGAAGTTGTGTTATGACAAGTGCGTCGACATGAATCGTACCCATGTGACAAACAAGGTGCCAAAGTCACATACGAAGTGTATGAGACGAACAAAGCGCGAAAGGGACTTTGGGCGAAAAGTGAAGAACCGGGGGGGGAAGGCCAAAGCCAACCTCCCATGGGAGGCCGAGGCCTACCCCATGGCCTTGGGTGAGGCCAAGGCCGACCCCATGGGGTTGGCCAAGGCCTTTGCCCCTTGATTCCATTGCCCCGGTTGCGCCGTCGGTCGATATTTTTGGTGAAGAAGTTCTCGGGTGGTTTTGGTGTGACGAACGTGCTACCGTGAGTGACGTTGATGTAAAATAATTGGTGACTAAGTCGAATGTGAGGCGTGTGAAGCAAAGAATGCACGTGACTTGGGCGCGCGCACTTTGACCAGTTCGAAGCATTGAATACTGTGCTTGTGCAGACGTGTCATGCACAATGGGACTCCAAGTGGACTTTTGAGTGCGACCAGAATAGGTTGGGAACAGAAGGCTTTGAATAAACTAGTTTAATCATGTGAAGGCTTTGCAAAGAAAAAGAAAAGGATTTGAGTTTGGATTGATGTGGATTATCAAACAATGAGTCTTGCAACAAGCACTTAAAGTACTGTAAAATATAGAAAATAACTCCCACTTAAAAAATACATCTCCTAGAAAATTACTACTACCAATGTTTCTCTAAGCAACAGGAACACATTTTACACAAATTATCTTTTCCACATTAAAAAATTACGTGCAACTTGAAACTTGCATCCATCATCATCTAATTCTAATAAGAAATCTTAATGTCATTTAGTGACACTTACTATAAAATAAGAAATTAACTTTTAGAGACTATCGATAGTGTCTAATCGAATGATCTGGCTATTGATTAAAAAAATTTCACGTAATTTTGTTGATTGATGAAGGCCATGGTTGGTATGTGGGTTTGCTGATTGGTGAAGGCCGTGGGTGGTAATGGCGTTGGTTTGTGTGGAAATGTGAACGTGGTTCGTGCGGTGTGTGTTGTTGTCCATGTGTTGTGGGAGATATGGGGGTGAGTATGCTAATTGGAAGCGGTGGGTGATGGGTTTACTAATCAGGGAAGGCAATGGGTGGTGATGGTGTTGGCTTGTATGATGGTGTAAAGGTGGTTCGTGTGGTGTGAGGAGGTGAAGTAGGAAGGAGGAAGATGAAGATGGAAGTGTGTGTGTGTGTGTGTGTGTGTGTGAGAGAGAGAGAAAGAGAGAGAGAGTACAAAAATGCCCTCCAAATTTGAGCCAAATCACCATTCCAAAACTTTTTGGCCAAGAAATGGTCGGGGGTGTTAGCAGGGGTGAACCCAGGAAGTTTAATGGGAAGGAACTTTTTCCAACCGATATAAAAAGATTTATTACACTTGAAAATTAACAAAACCAACATCTCTCCTGAGAAAGGTGACCAACCACTCTGGTGGTACATTCAACCAGGTATTTCTATGTGATTTCTTACGAGCATGCTCAGCTAACATGTGAGCAACCTCGTTCCCCCTATTCTGTTATACGAAAAGCGACATTGACTAAAAGATCTAGCTATAGAATGGCAGTCGTATATGATCACTTCAATCTCTGGTCTTAGTTCGAATTGCCCTTGTAACAGGTTAATAATTCATTTATTGTCTCCTGACTGATCTAAATCCCAATTTTTGTGCCAACTTCAACCTTTTTTTCGCTGCTATTGCTTCAGATACAAGAGCGCTCGTGCAATTTTCCAATGGTCTATTTTGACCTGCAACAAACATTCTCAAGTTATCCCGAAGGACCACGCCAAGTCCTCCTTTACCTGTATTTGCCACCCAAGATCCATCAATATTGATTTTCAAAAAATCAGTGTCTGGACAGATCTAACCTTGCCGTTGAATCAGTGAAGTTCCTGATTTCATAGAAATGCCTCAATCCAAACAACTAATATATTATTGAGATTGCAGCTGCGCCAAACTCATTAGTGTCAGGGGGTCACTAATATGTCCCTTGAACACTTTTGCATTTCAACATTTCCAAATGCGCCACAACACCCAAGTGGCAAGTTCTTTCAATTGAGTCGCTTGATTTGTTGCTTGTAAGTGGTTCATCAAATTGTTCCACCAGTCATAGAAACATGTACCTGAAATTCTTCGCATGAGTCCATCTATTGGGGAGATAAACCAACAAACACGACTGAAATGACAATCCCAAAACAAATGAATGGTTGTTTCCTGAACACAATTGCACAAAGGACATAAACCATCCACTTGTAGCTTCCTTTTCTGCAAATTATCTTTCGTCACTAATATGCTGTGAGAACATCTCCACAAAAATATCTTCAATTTTTGGGTACAGATATTTTCCCTTATTCTTTCCAGTAGGTACTTCCTTCTATCCTTTTGGATGATTCACATGTACTCAAACCCTTTCTTGTCAATTTTCCTTCTCGAAGAAGAGCACATGTTGACTCGTAGCCTGAGCGCACTGAGTATGCACCGTTGTTTGTAAAATGCCATATTATACGATCTTTGATATTCCCCACAGAAATAGGAATTTTAAGAATTTCGCTCGCGTCCATCTCATGAAAGGCAACATACACTCTTTGCTCATTCCAACTTCCGTTTGGTTTGTCAATCAAGTCTGCCACTTTGTTTATACCATCATGACTTACTTGGATTATTGGCTTGAAAGTGCTCGGTCTAGGAATCCATGGATCGTTCCAAACAAAGATGATCTTTCCATTACCAACTATCCATCTACATCATGCTTGTAATAGCTCTCTTCCCTCTAACAAACTCTTCCAGCCCCATGAGGGATTCGAACCCACTTTTGCCTTCAAAAAGGTTCTTTTTGGGAAGTACTTTGCTTTAAGAAGCTGTTTTTACAAAGAATTTATGCCCACCAACAAGCGTCATCCTTGTTTAGCCAGTAAAGCAAGGATGAATAGCTCTATATTCTTAAAACCCAATTCACCATTGCTCTTTTTTTTGGTTAGTTTATCCCAAGAAGCCCAATGAATTTTTTTATTCGTCGTTCCATCCCCCCTTCAGAATTTGGCCATAGTTTGATTGATTTCTTGGCATATATTAGATGGTTATCAAAAATAAGACATAGCAAAAATTGGCAGGGCCGAAGCTACTGATTTAATTAAAAACATCTTTACCTGCTGGTGATAGTAATTTCTCCCCCTAATTCTCAATTTTCTGCTTGACATGATCAATCACATGACAAAACAACTCAGTCTTGTTTCTCCCGATCTCTGACGGTAAGCCTAGATATTTTTCCGCATGTGCCTCCACTCTGATACGCATTTTTTGACATAGATTCCGGCATATCAAAAGTGGTATATTTTTGCTGCAAAATATGGAGGACTTGTCAGGATTGATCAATTGTCTCGAAGCATTCCCATATAAGGCCAACAAATGGATGAGTTGATCGCAATTTTCCTCGGATGCTTTGCAACAGACTAAATATCATCGGCAAATAATAAGTGACTGACCTCCGGTGATTGGCGACAGATCTTAATACCTTGAAGTAAACCTTTTCCAGCCGTTTTGGATATTAAAGCTGAGAGACCTTCTGCAATAATTAAAAATAACGCTGGTGACAAAGGATTACCTTGTCGTAAGCCCCTCGTTGGCTACACATACCCCTTACTATCCCCATTGATATTCACTGCAGAAGTTACAGTTGTAACACACGCCATCACCCATCTAATCCATATCTCACCAAACCCCAACTGTCTCATCATGCCTTACAAGAAACTCCATTCCATTCTATCATATGCTTTACTCATGACTAATTCGATTGCCATGGAATAGTGTTTGCCCCTTCGTCTATTCTTCAAATGATGGAAGATTTCTTGAGCTAATAGAATATTATCTGTGATTTGTCTCCCCGTCACAAATGTGCTTTGTGCTTCACCAACAATTTTAGGCAGGATATGTACCAATCTATTGGATAACACTTTGGCTACAATATTATAAGTGATGTTACTCAAACTAATAGGACGTAGCTGGCTCATCTTCATTGGGCAGGGCACTTTTGGAATCAAGGTAATGCTTGTATGGTTAATGCTTTGTAAAAACCGGCCAAAATGAATAAATGAGTGTACTGCTGAGCATATATCCTTACCATAATATGCATGAATGTCTTGTAAAAACAAGCAGTCATCCTATCAGGTCTAGGGGCTTTCGATGGTTCCATTTGAAATAAGACAATATGTATTTCAGCATCCGTAACAGAAGATGTCAACCTCTAGTTCATGCTTTGAGTAACTTTGCACCCAACATTGGAAAGGAAATTTGACATATCACTCTGTTGTGAGGCTTGGAATATGTCTTTGTAGTAGTTCACAGCAATCTCCGCTACACTTTCAGTCCCCTCTCGCCAAAACCCATGAAGATCTTTAAGGCCAACCAATCTATTTTGGTTTCGTCTTTGCACAACACTACCATGAAAAAACTTAGTATTCTTATCCCCTACCTTTACCCAAAGCTTTCTAGATTTGTCACGCCAATATAGTTCTTCACCTAGGTAGGCTTTTTTCAATGCAGCTTCAGTCCAATTGAACTCATCTCTACCAAAGAAATTGTTTCCCAGATAACTCTTCTTGCAATTCGTGGACATGCTGATGTGAGTTTCGAAAAGCTGTTTTCTTCCATTCTAATAGAGCTTTCCAACATCCTTTTATCTTGTGGCAAATACAAAACCACCAAGAACCACTAATCTCAAATTTGCAAGCATGTTTCACGATCTCCTCACAATCCGCTCTCTTTGCCCAAGCTGATTCGAACATGAATCTTTTCCTAACTCTGATATGGTGGCCAATAGTATCAAGCAGGATGGGACGATGATCAGAACCTCCTGGATGAAGATGGTGTAATACTGCAGAAGGAAATGTTAATCTACATCCCAAGGAAACAAGTGCTCGATCCAGTCTCACTTTAACATTTTAGTCCTTATGTCGCTTATTGTTCCGGGTAAATGGATAGCCAATATATCCCAAATCCACTAGGCTTAAAGAATATATGAACTCCTTAAAGTCAGAGAAGCTCCGCTCAGATCTAGTGAGGCCCCCTAACTTCTCTTCATTAGCAGTGATATCATTAAAGTCGACCATAATCACCCATTTTTCTGCTCGATACAAACTAGCATTCATGAGCTTACGCCAGAGGACCTTCCTGTCATCGTCATTCGCAGGTGCGTAGATACCTGTGAACAACCATTTTCCAAATCTCTCCACATCGTGAACCCAAAATAACATGATGGTTGCATTCATCAATTTCCAGCTCAAGCCCATGGTGCCACATCATACACACACCCCCCGCAAGACCAATTGGATTAATACAAACCATATTACGAAAACCCAGTGCTCTTTTGAAGTTAAACAACTTTTCTTTACCATTTTTTGTTTCAAATAAAAACAACACCTCAGGGGAATGGAGCATGCAAAGCTCTTTTAGTGCCCAGTATGTGAGGTTTTTCCCCACTCCTTACACATTCCAGGCTAGAAACTTCATGATGGAGGTGGAAGCCATTTAGGGCTGGCTGCCTCCACCCTAGAACAAATTAATTTACCTTGCTTGATTATTATCCAGCCACAGACCACCTTCAGTGGAATTCACTCAAGTACCTATCACTCGATTACACTTACCTTGACTTGCTTGATTATAATCCAACCACTGATCACCTTCAGTGAAATTTGCTTTGCCATCCATCACCCATTTCGTTTGCCAATCAAAAATGTATCGCTCCTTCATCTTTCTGTCAAAGCTTTAACTTCTGCCAGGCCTATTGTGCCCTTCCTTGGGGTGCGTTTGACTTTTCTTTGGTAATGAGGAGAGGGCTGAGAGTACAAGCTTATGTCAAGCCCACTGTTGAATGTGTTAGTATGGCCTATATTAAAAGACGGTGAGGAAATGGGTTTAGAGACTTCCAGCACGTTACCACTTTGAAGCTGGATTAAGTTGCTGACTAACTGGGTTTGGGCTTCCTTTGGTAACTGGGCCCTAAGCTCTTCCACTTCATGCTTTGAGAGTATAGCCTTTTTTTAGGCTTACATAAGAATGTTTATTAGACTTCAGCTCTAGCTCATCAGCTTTCTTGGTAAGTACCAATCCCACTTCTAATCCCTTTATATTCACATTATCATCACCAGTTTACATAGAGCCCTTTGATCTTTGACACCTTGTAAATTTGGCAATAAGTACACATCTTTTGCCCGTAATTTGTTCCCATTAACTATTATCCAATCATCATCACCTAACTCCTTCAAATTTGAATTTGATGTGCGAAAATCACTCCCATGATTGAGATCTTTATTTATAGAAGATTCCTCATGCTCCGCTATATTCACATCATGATTCCGATGAAACACCGGTAGCCGTTGATGGGAAAATTCCAACTTCTGCTTGTGTTTTCTGGCTTCATTTTTGCTGGCAGTGAACCGATGACTTTGATAATCGACCAACATCCATTCCCCATATTGGGTTTCCGTAAGGTTACCATTTTTCTCATCCTCCTAATGCTTGGTACAGTCTTTCTTCTCATGACCCAAAACGACCACAGTACTAGCAAAATGAGGATATGCGTTCATATTTGTATGTCACCCATACTATGTGATCACTATTGTACACCTCCCCACTTCAATGGTTTGGAAATGGGATGTTTGACTCTAATACGGAGATATCATTCACTTTCTCCTTCCTCTGGAGGTCTCGTGACTTTGATGAACTCCCCAGTTGTTGTTCCAATTATTTTGGCGTATTTCTCACTGAAACATTCGAATGACAATCCCCATAATTGGATCCAAAGGTCCAACCATTCAAATGTTATATTAATCATTGTCATACCTCGTTTCCACGGCTTGATTAGTAACAGATTATCGTCAAAATTCTATGGCCCTGCTCCATCTTGTGCTTTGGTCATGTAGAATTCAGATGAGAATCGAAAATGGAATAAATTTGGACCAACATCCACAATTTTCAACAGCTTATCCCAACTCTAGATTTTTCTAAAAGTGTCTTTTAGGGCTCTGTTGTTGATCTTTTTCGTCGTGAGGATTTTGCCAACGAGACTCCATGGAAATTGCTTCACGGGTCGTTGTTCCCCCATCCAACACTAGATCCTGCTCTTCCTCTTCGGTGACGATGATATTCTCCAATTTATTTCGCACAAATTCATCCATGTCTATAAGTGCATTACTCGAGACCAAGATACCTGAAAGAGATTGGCTAATGGTTTAGTCTCTCAGTATCGAGAGAGAGAGAGAGTTTCTCAGTAACGAGAGAGATCCGATTAATGGGAAGGAACTTAGAAAAAAAATTAATGGCTAATACAAAAGATTGCGCGTCACTATTGAATACCTTTAATGCAAAATAGATTGCTCAAATTGACTAGTAAATATATAATTTCACTACTCATAACGATTTATTTAACTTTGCAAGGTTAGTCAACAATAAACTACTAATCTTGCATGAAAGAAACTTAACTCTAATTGGATATATGTATCACTCATGTGATTATTAATCATACAAGGATAATAGTCACGTGTAAGTTAACATCCTATAAAAATTTAAAAGAACGTAGTAACCTTAGTCTATTCTTTTTTTTTTTTTGTGTAATCTGGAGATTTGGAATTTGAAAGATTGAAGATGGACAAGAGAACGAGAAAGATAAAGATTATAACAACCGGTGACACAAAAAGTAAAAAACACAACAAAATGAAACATTAATGTATAGTAATATCTTTGTAAGTATTTTAAACATGATTATCCATTATTTAAAACAATTATAAAAAAATCCAAAATTCGGGGGGTGCCCCGGTCGTACTAATGTTCGCCTGTGTGTTAGATGTCAAACTCATAAAACTTTATGGTGCAAGTTTAGTAGAAACAGTTTATGGTGCACGCCGAAACGCGGGTAAACTTGGGAGCGCGATGTAATTAACCTCATCTTTGACTGAGGTAATCCATCCACTCCTTCCCAACCGTGTTAACCCTTGCTGTCTGCAGTACATGACTATAAAGTTACCAACAATAAAGACATCAAGTACTTGATCTCGAATTATTATGTTGATCTTATTGTTGAAATATTTTAATAAAATGTACATTATAGCATTATTATTATATTACAATTTATGGCTATATGTATTTACTTACATGTAAATTATGAAATGAGTTACAAATGCAATAATGAATATTATTAACTCAAATGTGTTTATGGTGTATATAATATACTTTATTATTTGGCATTATTGAGAATGGTTATGATTACTCCATGAGTTACAAAAGCTTTTAATCTTACTTATGTAGCCAATAAATGGATTATGTTTGGCCAAGTATATAAGGCCATGGGGTGTGACATAGAAGATTAGAAGCAACTATGCTTCCACACTTAGTGTTTTCTTCTTTACTATCACAATGTTTTTCCACTCAAGTTATTTCATATTTTATACTTGGGCAACGTGATCGTGGACCTGTTCATACCGTCTTCCTGTGGACGTGCACATGGAGGAGACATAGCTGCGTCAATGGGTTTTATCTTGGAGACATTATCTGCCGTCAACACCTGCACGTAGGGAGGCGATAACGTCTTTAGGACAGTGACTCTGTCACGACTCTCACGGACGAGCTATTTTATATCCTTTTACTACTTTAGATTACATAATTTTATCAACAGTTCATATAGAATTACTTTCAATTATTTTGCTACGTTTAATATCTTGGTATTGCTAATATTTTTTATAGAAAATACAAATCAAAGCCTATATTTTTCCAACAGCTAAAGACGTTATCGGTTTTGATTTGTATATAGTTTTTAAAAAAATTCTAAAAAAAAGGGTTTTAGTATCACCGCCACTTTATGAGGGGCTTTGGGATTTTCCTGCAAGTGTGTTTTTCGGATGGCATTTCAAGGATTCGGAAAGAAATCCGGCCCAGCTGCTCCGCCAAAATTGAAACTGACGTTTGGCTTCCCTGCGCCGTTCTCAGCAGCTCCAAGTCACTCAGTTCCTCCAGGGCAGTCATCGTTATTCTGTGGATGATATTGGTTCTTTGAGTGAAGCTCAAAGTTCTTCTTCATCTTATTTTATGCGGGTTAATCAAGCACTTAGGCCAACTCACTGACACCACAGGACCTGCCCTTGGTTCCTTCTGTTGGTACTTGTGATCCTGGAAGAAATTTCTCAAGCAAGCATGCAAATGTTCAAGGCATGGCTTGGCTTGGCTTTTGCCCTTGTGTAAATGCACTGCGTGGTGTTTCTGTATAATGGTGGAGGTACAAGGCTTTAAAGAGTAGGGAATGCCAAGGTCGCATGGTGGCAATTGCCACAAAACATCATTTATATTTGTCATGGAAACCTCCTAACACTACAAAACTGAATACCGAGATGATACTGTGATATTTTCATATCACGTTGAGGTAAGTTCTAACTTATAATTAGCTACGTTGCACATTTGATACCTTCATTTGTATGAAAATAAAATGAGTAAGACTATCTGCATATTGTGCAAATTGATTTAGCGTAGATAATGTGTTTGTTACCCTATTGTTTAGTTATATTTATTTGAATTGACGCTATGAGACATAGTGTGGGTTTCTTGTTTATTACTATACAGGCAAGTGATTTGAGTTACTAATTTTGGTAGCGTGACTAAGAGTTCTATGAGAAAGAAAAAAAAAAGGCAATTAATTTGAGCTCTTGAATCAAGACGCTTTTGTGTGATACTTGGTATCTATTTAATTTTGTATGAAATATTTTTTATTTGTGCCAATTTTCATGGGCTTCACCTTTGGGCTAATGAGCTCATTTTGTAATGTTTGAAAATTACGTGAAAATTTTCAGTTTTCACGACCACCTAAAATAGTTTATTGCGGTTGTAATAAAAGTGACATTTTCCTTTTGATAAAATATTTTATTTAAAAAAAAAGGAGGCTTCATTAAAACCGGATTTGTTTTGATAGTTGCACTTATAAATGATGTTATATATCACAAAATAATTTATCTTTAGTGCTAGCTAATGTCAGGTATAATACTAATAATGTGATTTAAAAAGTGTTACGTTTTAGATGAAGGGGTAAACATTTTCGAAGTATGATGAGCGTACATCTCTTACTTGCATCAGATGTTTCATGAGCTACCACTTTCATCTAGCTCTTTGTTTTGTGGATAATGGAGAAAAGCAAAGAAAAAAAAATTAAAATGAACTTTTGCTAGATACTTTTTGTGTATGAATTGGATTAAGATTTTAAAATATTAGTTTGATAGCGTTTTGGATATAAATTGAATAGTTTTCAAAAGGTTTATGATAAAGTAAATAAAAACTTGATATTTAGATTTAATGATACCATGACCTTTTCAGGACATAATATTTAGTGACAATAACACAGATGCCTTTACTTGTAGATTATTATGTTTGTATGTAAGTAGTTGTATTTGGATAATACATACTCTTATTCCTTTTAATTTTTGACACATGGTTTTGGTTTTAATAAAAAAAAAAAGGTATTTTTGAGATTTTATACATAGAGTTATAGTTTGGTGAACCACCTTAAATCAGTTTGTGAAGTTCTCTTTCAAGAGAGGAAAATTTTCATGGAATTATCGGCTTTTGTAAAAAAAGTAACTTGAAGCTGATTTTATTTTGCTGAATGTGTCTATGAAATAAATTGTTTGATAAAATTATGAAAATCCTTATTTCAACTTTAAATTCTTTGAAAATTATGATTTCTTGAGTCATGTATATACAAAGAAGATTAGCAACATAAATGAACATCTATATATAGTATGTTCTTAATTTTAAGTCTATGTTTAGGATGTCGTGTGCATGTACGCGTAGTGAGATTTTTTAATATATCTCATGCATGGATTTCTGTTTCTTGTGCTTAGCTTTGCTAGCTTGGATCTCTAAGCATGTATGGTTGTTCAGTATAACTGTGCTTAAATCTTGGAAGAAGAAGGAAAGAGAGAAAAAAAAATTGCAAAGTGTATGTTGCCAAAGTCTAGCAATTGAAATTATACTTTAGTAAAGATGTTAAATTATGATAACCGAAGTCTTTGACTTCTGATGATTGTTTTGATATTTATAGTTGTGGTATTTATATTTATTTCAAATGGTATCTAAGTTTTGATTTTTAGAATGCGAGGCGTTAAAATTTTTTTTAATATTTTAAATCTTGGATACCAAATATTTGTCACAAATTCGAAACCATATTTGCAAGTGGATTTTATCTAACTTTTACAAAGCTTGAGAATTGAAATTCAAAATTCTTGAAAATTATCAGAAGATTTTTATAAAGTTGCTACTGATGTGAGATTATGTTATGCAAAGCATGGCAAATGTTGAGGAAAACGTGGCTCCTAGTAGGTGAAGGACTACTGGTCAAAATATATTAACAAGACTAGTTCCTAGTAGTAGACTACTGATCAAAGGTTTGATTCCTAGTAGTGAGGCTACTGACTAGTATCATCTTTGATGCGAAGCGAAGTGGATGCTTCCACTGAAACTTGATTTACTTGATGAGATCCATATGTTGCTTCGATGTGCACTATTGGGCTCTTAAAATTCTTCAGATTTGTGACACTTCATCGATGAATAGAAAATAAGTTATAAGAGGCTTCATAAAAGTTGCACAACTTGCCTAGGGACTAGCGCAGAGGCTAGATCCTTTTTCACCTGAGGCGGATGGGGTGAGCCCACAGGGAGTCACCAGCGGGAGTAACCCATCCTTTGTGATTGGAGATCCTATGAAGAAGGTTCAATGGGTAGAAACAACCCGTAAAGCGTGACTCGTAATAAAAGTAGCACCCTTTTGTTAGTAGGAGAGCGTCTCCTCCCCATCCATGCGGTGCTTGTGCTACTTAGTGTGAAGTCCAGGAAGGAATTTTCCCTGAATAAGCCCGAGGTGAATATTTTCACAAGGTACATGTCACACGTACCCTTAGAGGACTCACCTAAGTGAGAGTGGTCGTGAGGCCGCGACTATGGGAACCATGGACCATTCCCTAAAGACTCTCATGAGAATCAAGATAAGAGCGCATGGCCATTAAAAGTGCTAACCCGCGAACTAAGTCTCATATCAGTATTGTGTGTGTGACAACTGAAGTTTGGCCAAGGGACCTAATTCAAGGCGTAGTCCATTACGGCTCTCTCAAATGGAAGTTGTCAACACTAAGTGTTGGTTCAAGCCAGGAAGGCACCAACACCTATTGCACAATATAAGTTGCCCATCTTATTTATGTACTTTCTATTTTGTTACTTTATGAGTTTATAATGTGCAATAACCATGGCTTTATTTTGCGAAAAGGAAAAAAAATAGTCATATAATAATAAAGGAGTTTTATGGATGTATCATGATTTTCATTGAGAAGTTTTTAAATGCTTTAGATTTTGTTGGAATGGTGAGCTTTATATACATTTCATCAGTGGCTTTATAAGTATTTTAAATTATCATTTTATTTTATCAAAATAGTGGGGGATTGTTGGAATATTTTAATAAAATGTAAATTATAGCATTATTATTATATTACAATTTATGGCTATATGTATTTACTTACATATAAATTATGAAATGAGTTACAAATGCAATAATGAATATTATTAACTCAAATGTGTTTATGTTGTATATAATATACTTTATTATTTGGCATTATTGAGAATGGTTATGTTATTCCATGAGTTACAAAGGCTTTTAATCTTACTTATGTAGCCAATAAATGGATTATGTTTGGCCAAGTATATAAGGTCATGGGGTGTGACATAGAAGATTAGAAGCAACTATGCTTCCACACTTAGTGTTTTCTTCTTTACTATCACAATGTTTTTCCACTTAAGTTATTTTCATATTTGATACTTGGGCAACGTGATCGTGGACTTGTTCATACCGTCTTTCTGTGGACTTGCACATGGAGGAGATATAGTTGCGTCAATGGGTTTTATCTTGGAGACATTATCTGCCGTCAACACCTGCACGTAGGGAGGCGATAACGTCTTTAGGACAGTGACTCTGTCACGACTCTCACGGACGAGCTATTTTATATCCTTTTACTGCTTTAGATTACATAATTTTATCAACAGTTCATATAGAATTACTTTCAATTATTTTGCTACGTTTAATATCTTGGTATTGCTAATATTTTGTTATAAAAAATACAAATCAAAGCCTATATTTTTCCAACACTTATGTGTACCGTTTAGACTTGAGATTGAATCATCGGGAATTAAAAATCCTGCCCAAATTTTTATGGCGTCAATGTAGTGAAGGTATTAATAAGATTTGGCTTGCCTGGAATCCTGCTATAAACTAGTCTGAATCAGTAGCTTCTTTTAGAAGAGTTTGATGCGCCAACCCACGCTCCTCACTGGAGACCTCGATTAAGCCAGTATTCAGCATGAAAAATGTGCAGTTTCGGGCTGTAAAACTTCTGTTACAGAGTACCGATGATCAGCCTGTCTTAGAGACTTAAAGAGTGGTCATCATGACAGTTCTTAAAGTCGAATAGAAAAGGCTGCTACCTATCAATGACCTTTGGCATCAAAGTTCGTATCTTCTAAGGCTCAAGCTTTGGAGCTTTGCACCTGTGACCAGGACCCTCTTATGGTGTCGAAGACCATTCAAAATCGCTTTTCTTTCTTGCTTTCCTAGAGTGGTTCAGTAGCTCAGGGCCGCCAAATGCTGTGCTGCAATGATTTTTGAGAGCCTCGATCCTGTTTTTAGGGATTTTAGAAGCAAAATTTGCCATTAAAGGTTGTAGGGACCGATTCTTCAAAGATAGCTTCGGACCGATTCTTCAAAGATAGCTTCAGACCGATCCCAAAAATGATGGTCTTTGACCGGATGAGAAAGTCGTTTCCTCTTAATATATCAAACCATCAAGATCCTTCGTGCGCGATATCCTGGAACCTCGAACAAAATTTGCCATTAAAGGTTGTAGGGACCCATGTTTTTTTGTGTTTATATGTAGTTATTTAAACGCTGTCCAGGTTGGCTATTTTGGTTTGGGTATAGGTTGAATCTCGAACAGGTACTGAGCCTTTGCACCAGATCCATCATCACCAGACATCCTGTCGCGATGATCTCGTGATTGTAAGTAGTCTTGGCCCCTCTCGAGGCCTAGGTTGTTTTTTTTTTTTCTTGCTTTTATTAATCAAAAGATAGCAAGAGCTATAACTTCACTCGAAAGCAAAGAATAACTGTATTTAGAAGGGGACCGTAATGCATCTTTTTTACAAGAAAACTCCAATCCAACAGCTCATGCAAAGATTTTGTGCATCTTATCGGCGAAAACTCCTGATGCCACGAATAGGCAAACCATTTGTTATTATTCAATTCTTCTTGGTCCCCTTGCACTAAGCTCAGGTTCAATCTCCTACAAACAAGATCTTATCTGCTTATTTTACTACAGAAAGTAAGGAAGCACTTTTGTTGGACCAAGGCTCTCGTCTCTCCACTTCAATTCAGTTAATACTTGAATTGCAAACCACCCTAATCGCCTCTGTTGTACCACACCGCCCTTCTTCATGAGCTTGCTGCCCTTCAGCAGTCGGTTGAACACTCCTCAACCCAGCTTCTCTAGAACCAAATAGACTTTCGCACCCTTCTTAACGAACTCACCTCTAACCTTTCCTCTTTTCCTCTCAACCATACTCCAATCCTGGAGAATTTGACTTGGATGCAGCATGATCTTCACCAACAGTAGGAAGTTGCTCTTCAGGCTCATCGTTGCCAGGCCTATCTCACTACGAGCATTCTGACTGAACAGAACTGCTACCTGGCACATCAGATCTTTGATCAGGCTCATGGCTTTAGGGTGACTCGTCCGGATATCTTTCTCTCTCGACACATCGGCACCGAAGGGGAAGAATGGTTTTTCAACCCGCATTACAACCCTCCAATGACGCGCTCTCCTCGTGTTGTAGAAGTCATTGAACTACCCACAACCGTTCCACCACCTGCTGATCCATCCTCTTCTACACAAGGTGCTCGTCGATCTGCTCCGCCGCCTATTGATCCATCCTCCTCTGCATAGGGTGCTCGCCGCCGTCGGCCCTAGATTTTTTTTACTCCTTTGATTGTTGCATTGGCTGCTCCTCTTTTTGATTTGACAAAGGGGAAGAACGATTAATTATTGATCATTCTTTGTATGTATCTTTAACAATTTTTTTTGCTGAATATTAAAAGATGTTCTTTTAGTCATTATTTGTTTGAATGTTAGCTGATCAAGGAAGAGTATGTTTATATAATGTTAGAACTGATGTTGTCATCATCAAAAAGGGGGAGATTGTTGACTTATTGATTTTGATGATTCTAAATTCATTATCTCTAACATTAATCTCACAAAATTATTAAGATAATCATTTCAGGATTTATCTTAATCAAACAAAGTCAAAATGATGCCTTGGACAAAGCTTGAACTCGAACTTGGACTTGGAAATCAAAGACTTGAACTACCTTGAAGATGCAAGAACCAGAAACTTTTTATTATTTTATCCATGTTACCATTTCTAAGTCCTTTATAAAAGATCTCACAGAAATTCAAGTAGAGAACAAAACTGAATGTTTCAGTCGAAGGCAAGCAGTTTGCATTCGAGTCAATTACGCAGTTCCTTCATTCTAGTCTTAAAAAGAAGTTTTAAGTCGAAGCAAAAAGTTTTCAGTCGAAGCAAAACTTTTCAGTCGAAGCAAAAGCTTTCAGTCGAAGCAAAACTTTTCAGTCGAAGCCAAAAGCTTTCAGTCGAATGAAATGGGGCTTTCGGTCGACTCAATTCTTTAGTGTCTGTTCTCACCAAGTTTTCAGTTGACTCTATCTTTTGTTTCAGTCGAATCTATTTTGAGGCTTTCCCTTCACAACGGTTCATTTTCTTCTCCAGAATAAAAAGGGGTCCTGGATAGCATGTAAGATATCTCTGGCAAATCTTTTTCAATACTCTCTCTAACTCTTATCAAAACACTCTCTCATCTTGTTCTCTTATTCTCATCTATTCTCTGTTAAGTGAGTTCATCTTTGAGATAGTCTATTGTAAGCTTCTTGGTTTGGTTCTTAAAAGAATATAGATCTTCCCACCTAAGAAGGCTTAGTCTTAGTTTATTCATTGTAACATCTGCTCAAGAAGGAGCTTGCTAGTTGTATTCAAATTATAAATCTCTTTTCATTTGTAAATTGTTAGAAATCTTGAAAGGGTTTCGAAAATTGTACTGCGGTTTGAGCTAGCACCCGAAGCTAGCTGGTTAGTGAAAGGCTCGAGTAGATCTCCTTTGTGTGGAGTGCTCGGGGACTGGACGTAGGCTGATTTGGCCGACCCAGTATAAATCTCTGTGTTGAATTTATTGTTGTTATATCTATAATTACTCTGTAATCTCGTTTTTAATTTATACTTAAAAGTTATAAAATACCTATTCACCCCTCTAGGTGTACTTAGGGACCTACAGATTCGCAGGTTACGTGGAGGTGTCACAAAGGATACAGTCTGAGTCAGTTCCATATATACAATAGCGAGACACGGTGACAGTAGAGTAAGGGCAGAAAGCAAGGCTTTCTAGACAGAACCTGAGGACTAACAATACTGCGAGGGTGAGGGCAAGGGCTAAGGCGAATATGGCCGATAGTCAATAGTCAAAGCTAAAGTTTGAGTCACGGTCCAATGTTAAGGTCCAGCGTTAGGTCCAGATATGTTTCTCTCTCTAGAATTATGTAGCTCTGGATTCTAAAGTGAGAAAGTGATTTTAGCAAGTGAAGTTCTCTTCAAATGAAATTCAAAGTCCACTATTTATAAGCAAAAGAATGTCTATCTCGTCAGTCGACTCGTAGCATCCCATGGAGTGACACGTCACCCAGGGACCCATAAATACGATGGCAATTTCAGGTTAAGCTTTGCAAAATGGGCAGAGAGGTTCAATGTTGGGGTTATGGTAGGCTAAGGTTTGTCTGAGAAGCAGAGTATTCCAATCTGTTCTCAATATCAGGATTTTGTGTCTTTCAAGTATCTTGGCACACCATAAATTTTTCAAAGATTTGGGGGGAAGATTTGGATGGGGCGAACCTACACTCATTAGCAATAAAGTGGGCAGATTTGGTGGAGAAGACACTAGACTTGTTGGGGGTCGAAGTAGAGTTATCCAAGGCTCGCCTGGACGCAAGGCGCAAATAATAAGCCTTATCTAGGGCTAGGCACAACTCCTTCAAAAAGGCGCGCGCCATGTGCTGTCTAGGCACTCAAGCGCAAGGCGGTAGTGGAGGCGCAAAAAAAGCTCAAAATCCTAGTCTTTGATTTTTGAATCATGGAATCATTTCAGCCGTACACTGTGTTTGATTCTTTATTTCATAACATAAAAAAATAAATCTCTAAACGGCAAAAAAAAAAAAAAAGACCTGGAACCCCAAATCCCCAGTAAATCGATTCTCCTGTTGTTGTTCATTATGCTATCTGCACGTCGCCAGTTGTTGCTCTTTTTCAAGTAAATCTACTTCTTCACTTCACCTTGTAGACAAAGAAGATGCAACTGAGGAGGAATTTCTACCAGATTTTGAGTCTATGATTCCCTCTTTGATGAATACATTGTTGCCTTAGCCCTCACTGATGATGAGGATGATGTTGTCATGTTTACTTATGATTAATTACTTCTCATTGAATTTGAAACTTTATTTAGTATTGAAAATTTGTTAAATTGCCATGTTCTGAATTTTCTTTTATGTGATTTTATTGGTTAAATGCACTAATATCTATTTATTTTTATTTTGCACCTCACTTCGAAAAGGCGCGGGCCTTGCACCTAGGCTCCAAAGACCATTTGTGCCTTAGGTGTGCATGCACCTTTAATTACTATGGGTCCAAGCTATTAGGTCTTGGGTTTGAATAGAGGATACCGATTTTCTATATGGCTTCAACATAGAACAGAGGATGGATCGAACAAGCTTTGGATTTTTGGGATGTTCCAACATATAGATAGAGGAAGGACGAGTTCAGCTACTAAGTTGATGTTTAGATTTTATGTGGGGAGGTCT
Organism: Escallonia herrerae; assembly: GCA_033070095.1. NCBI lineage: Eukaryota > Viridiplantae > Streptophyta > Magnoliopsida > Escalloniales > Escalloniaceae > Escallonia > Escallonia herrerae. Next base: position 106,547 of record JAVXUP010002024.1, read on the forward strand.
TGCAGGGTGAAAGTCATTTAGGGATGGAATCTAGGGGTCCTCCTAAATATTAGTCGAACGACAATCACCGATGACGTGTCCAATTTCTTTTTCTAGGATGTTTTGCGATTTACACAGTCCTTTCCATAGCCAAGAGAAGGATTCACTTTAGAGTATACTTAAGGGAAGAAGTACCATGAAGGTACTTGGAGGTCATTATGTAAACCCATAAAGAGTTCGTGTTAGAGATAACTAACCAGCCCATTTTGCTATGAGAGCAGTATTAACATCCTACATCCTTTTAAAGCCCAGCCCGCCAGCAGCTTTTGGTATGCAAGTTAAGTCCCATGCCTTGGGGTGAAAACAGTGGTTGCCATATATTTTGAAGCCACACCATAGTCAATCCAATTTGTTGGTGATTTGTTTAGGAAGCACTAAGGTAGACATAAAGGTAAACATGGAGAACTTTTGCTTTTCAACTTGTTAATCTCCTTTCTACTACATCCCCGATCCCAGCAAAAGTTTTTCCTTTTGATTGATTAGCGAACATAGGAAGGCTGAGGTATTTAGCATCCTTGGGGGCATTCCAGAAGCCAAACACTCTAAAAATCTCTCGGTTTTAATGTTGTTGTTCCGCATATTTTTGTTGAAAATTTTTCATTATTTTTGTTTGTTTATGCTTTGTTCCAACCATTGGTTGTAAGTTTCCAGACAACTTTGAACATGTTCAGCTTTACTTAAGTTTGCCCTACAAAAGATAATCAAATTGTCAATAACAGGTCTGAGATAGAGAGGCTTCCTATGCTCACTTTGATGCTATGAATATTTCCCTCATTTTCAGCTTGAAGGAATATTCTTATGCATATTTTAGTAGCTCGGATGAAGATAAATGGTCGGAGGGGGTATCCTTGGCAAATTTCCCTTTGGGGTTTGAAGAAATCATATGGCTTGCCATTTAGGAGAGTAGAGAAGCTTATATGCATTAGTTAACCCATTCAAAGCATGCTTCTGAAAATCTGATTCTTCTCAGGATGGTGATGAATGACCATTCAGTTCTGTCATAAACTCTCTCTATATCTATTTTCATTGCTATTAGCCCCGCTTCTTTTTTCTTTTTCATCATGTGCCCAATTTCTTGTACTATGATGTTGTCGTTAATTAGTCTCCCAGGAACAAAGGCAGCTTGAATGCTTTGAAAAGGGCTTTGACTTTGGGTATCAAGACAATGTTTAGGTGGTTAATTTCTTGGAGGCTAGCTCCAAAGGAAAAGAAAGCTTGAACAGCTTTGCAAACATTGGACTGCACTGTTTCTCATTAAGTTTAATAGAAAAGTGCGACATACTATTTGAGCCAGGGGCTTTGAGGGAGCCAAAATTCTTCAAGGTATTGAAGATCTCACCTATCACTAGAATTGCACACAGTTTTACGATATCATCTTCGAGATGCATGGAGTTACAATGACATCAAGGTCTAGGGGGAAGGCTGGGTTTTAAGTTGAGAAAATCTGCTTAAAATTTTGGTTGATACAATCACCAATTTCTTCCCTATTTACAATTCACTTTCCATCTCCATTGTTGAAAAAATACTTAGAGTTTTTCCTCCTCCAAATAATGGTAATGAGATGGAAGAATTTAGTGTTTAGATCTCCTTCAGTCCTCCATTTAATACTCAATTTTTCAAAGTAGTGCCACTCTTCTCGTTTGCATTATTCATCAAGTTCCAGCTTGATGTTTATTTCAATTTCGATGTTTATGACAGTTGGCTTTTTCTGTTGAATCAAATTTAGATTAGCTGAGAGAGTCTTGATTCTGGTTTAGATGTGACCGAATTGAGATAAATTCCATTTACGTATTTGTTGGTGCAGTCAGTCTTCCTACAGAATGATTTCAGGTGTACCAAACATTGATTTCTTTCAAGCTGAGTTTATCACTTTGTGAGATGAGCAGTCTTTTGTCTAGACAGCTATAAATCTAAATGCTTTGGGTCTGTTTGGATTACTTTGGTGGGTTCTGAAGATGATGAGGTAGTGATAAGAAGATTTGTAAGGGACCGGTTGATTAAAGCACCGGGAAAGAGGTTGTGCCAGCTTGAGTTTGCACATACTTTATCCAGCGTTCCTTGATATTTGCTGTGAGTGGTCTATTATTTCTCCCTTTAAAGGGATTTCTTGAGAATCTTGGATTCATGAGGTAATTATCAAAAGTAAAGTCTTTTATTCTTCCAAATGACGAAGTAGCCACAGTGCGACCTTCTTTCTTCTCGAATTAGTTGGCCACTACATTAAAATTGCACAGACAAATCCACGGCCCCATGAATAAGATCGCTAGTACATCCATATTATGCCAGAATTGATTTTTATTTATCTAAGGGAGCATAGATTGCTGATAACATCCACAGCGTGTTGGAAAGATCTGAAAAAAAAATTAGGACATTTGCTAGGTTTCTGTTGTGGAGGATGATCTCAAGTTCCACTCCTATTTTCCATGCAAGGCAAAGGTCTCAAGACAATTTCTTGCTACCAGTGGGGTGAACAAAGCAGTGGTTATGAAAGCCAAGAGAAATGAGGAATGGGAACAATTTAGAAGGAGGGTAAAGGGTTTTAGAGAGGAAGATGATGTCAGGATTTAGGGTTCTAGCATCTTTCTTAGAAGTCCTGACTTGCGAAGCACACCCAAGCCCTCTGTTATTCCAAGCTTGGATTTCATGGGGTTTTGAGACCAATCTAAGGCTTGTCTCCCTAGAAGATAAAGATTTAGGCACCAAAAAATCAAGAGTAGGGAGGGGGGATTGTAGATGTATTTCGGGTTGAGGGGTGGTGGTTTTTTCCTAGCTTGGGACTTGAGTGCACTGTATTGGTTGGCTCATAAGGCGGGAGGCTAGTTGGGTTGAGGGGGGTTGAGAAGGCAATTTTCTTTCAAATAATGCATATGGACTTGGCTGATGTGTATTGGCCTAGCAATCTCAGTAGAGGATAAGGTTTTTCTTTTCTTTTTGTCTTGGGGTTTTTAAATCGACTTTTTCTCTTAGGTTGGGATATATGGAGTTGGTTCAAGGTAATTAGGCTGGATTTCCATCTACTGTCAGAATGGTAGGGATTTAAAGCATTTCGATTAAGGGAGTTTTGGAGTTAGTATCTAGCTTTACAACTATAGGTGAGAGATCTAAAGGGATGAGAGCCTTGATTGGAAGAAGTTGTTGGGAGTAATTTTTGAAGACATGGACAAGTCTTCCACAATTTAAGCAAAAGTCTAGAGATCATTCATATCTCAAGTGGATCCATGAGCTCTTTATTTTTGTTGAATCCTGTGGGAATAGGTTGGAGAAAATTGAGTTCCACCTGTACTCTCAGAAATATAAACCATGAAATTCTGTCATCCGATATGAAATCGATCTCCTAGAATTTTTTTATTTTTGACCCGATTCTTTCTGTATTTGCTTTTGTCATTTGATTTAGGAGGAGGCTACAAACACGTACCCAAGAAGGTGAGTAATTGAAATCCATTTCATCTATCATGAGGTTTGGTGGCCAATCGCGGACCACTACATGAGAACTCATGATTGACTAAGGTCAAGATTCGAGTATATTCTTTTTCCGGTCCCATTCATGGTTGAAGGCAATGTTGAAGGTGTTTCCTTCCGAGAGCTTTCATTCCTTTGTGACACACAGTGGCCCTAGATGGCACAAAGGAAACCGTGTGTGGCACTCAACTTTTCGCTTGCAAGAAGAGTCCGCCAACCAATCCCAACAATTTACAGCAAGCAGTGCATCAACATTGCATAAAACAATGCACAAAGAAATAAATTTCAACACAAGGGGAAAACGGTCCCAAATATTCTCATTACTTCAACAATATCATTACAACTTACAGAAAGCTTTGTTTGCATCCACAGTGTGCAATCTAGCTAAACAGGCAAGCTAAAACAAAGTAAGGGACTCTCGGGTATGGGTGTACATGACCTCCCATATAATACTACTAGGAGGATTTTCCTAAGTGACAGTAGTAGACGTCACTATGTGCGAGGAGTTATAGTGCCCCTTTTTAGAGAAATACAACTCGAAATGACTTGAAATTTTACAGGAAAACTTAAATATATACAAGGGTGATCTCCACCAAAATTGAGCAAAAATGCAGGCCTGGATCTTCAGATCTTCACGGTTGGCTTTTGACGGGTGTGGGCACTGCAGTTGGGCGTGCGGGCGCTGTGCTTGATGGGTGCATGAGCGCAATACTTGAAGAACTTGCGAGGGTACATGGGCGCGTGTTGGAAGGGCGCGGGGGTGCTTTGCTGGATAGGTGCGGGGGTGCTATGCTAGATGGGCGCAAGGGCGCGGTGCTAGGCGGGTGCAAGGGGCAGCCCGTGACATTCTCCCCCACTAAAGTTGTTGACGCCCTCGTTAACTTCTGCATGTGGTAGGCTTCAACCTTGTCGGTGTAGGCTGATAATTCTACTGCTCGTTCCCAAGTGTTCTCTTCTTCCATATATCCCTGCCACTTGACTAGGTACTCCTAATGGCACTTGTGAGATGCTATAATCACTCTATCATTCAAAATAGCTTCAGCAACTCGCTTTCCTGCCGCTTTGGGTTTGAGTCCTGGTCTCCTGATTTGGCCCCTAGAGGGGTCGACTGTGTCTTCATAAAATTGCTTCAACATGCTGATGTGAAAGACAGGATGGAGCTGGCAGCTCCACCAATGACGCGGATCAACTTTGTAAGCCATCTTGCCTATCTTCTTCACTATAGTCAGGGGTCCCTCATATTTCTGCAAAAGACGAGAGTTTCTTCCCCTTAGAAATTTGCGATCTTATGGCAATAGCTTAACCATAACTTTGTCGCCCACGTTAAACTCTTGAGATCCTCTATTCTTGTCAGCGTGTTTCTTCATTCTTCTGGCAGCTTTCTCAAGGTAGGAGTGAGCTAGATCTATATTCTGTCTCCATTCTTCACTGAAGCTTATGGCCCTTGGAGATTTTCCTGCGTTGGGGACGTTTACTGTGTGGGGTACTAACGGTTGTTGTCCATTCACAATCTCAAAAGCACTATTCCCTGTCGAAGAGCTTTTGCGTGAGTTGAAACACAGCTGGGCAACATGCAGTAGCTTGACCCAATTTTTCTGTGTTGCACTGACAAAATGGCGAAGGTACTCTTCTAACATGGAATTAAACCGCTCCGTCTGACCGTCTAATTCTGGATGATAACTTGAACTCATCGAAAGTTAGGATCCGAATAACTTAAAGAGTTCAGTCCAAAAGTTTCCAGTGAAGCGGGAGTCCCGATCACTGACAATGTCTTGAGGCATGCCCCAATACTTTACCACATACTTAAAGAAAAGTTGCGCTGTGTTCGGTTGAGCAATACTTGGGTGTTTGATAAAGCTCGCATACTTGCTAAACTAATCAATGATAACAAGAATTGTGCCTAAGTTTTCAACCTTTGGCAGACCAGTGATGAAATCCAATGACACACCCTCCCACGGTCTCTTAGGGACAGGCAGCGGTTGTAGTAACCTTGCTTTCTTCTTACGCTCCACCTTGTCCTGCTGACAAGTAAGACATGTCTTCACATACTCCTGCACTTCATCCCCCATTTGGGGCCAGTAGTAACCTTGTTGAAAGAGAACTAATGTTCTTTCTCCTCCGACATGGCCTGCCCAAAGGGTGTCATGACATTCTCGAATCAATGTTCATCTCAGATCATCGACTCTGGGGACGTATACCCATCTTCCTTTGGTCATCAGCAAACCATCTTCTTGCCAAAACTGTCGAGTTGTACCGCTATTGGTCAGTTTTAACAATTGTTGGGAACCGGGTCCCTGGTAAGGGCCTTCCTGATCTTCTTTTCGATGTTGATGGCAACTCGGTTGTCTGCTCTAACAATAGCATTCATGGTCATCAATGCTACCTGATCTAGTTCGGCTCTCCTGCTGAGGGTGTCTGCTACGCTGTTGGTTGAGCCTGCCCTGTACTCGAGCATGAAGTTGAATTCTGCCAAAAGTTCTTGCCACCTGGTCTGTTTTGAGGTGAGCTTAGATTGACTCAAGAAGTGGCTCACTGCAATGTTGTCTGTCCACACTATGAAGCTAAAACCAAGCAGGTAGTGCCTCCAAACTCTGAGACAATGCACTACCGTGAGCAACTCTTTTTCATGAATGGTGTAGCGACGTTCTGCTTCGTTGAGCTTCCTACTCTCATATGCCACCGGGTAGCATTCTTGCATTAGAACCCCTCCTAGTGCAAAGTCAGAAGCATCCGTATGAACTTCAAAAGACTTCGACACATCAGGGAGAGCGAGTACCAGATCTTCAGACATAGCCCGCTTCATAGCCGAGAAGGCCGATTAACACTCCTTGGACCATTCTCAAACTTTGCTCTTATTCAAAAGTTCGGTTAGGGGATGGGCCATTCTCGAATAATCTCGGACAAACTTCCTATAATAGTTGGTCAATCCAAGCAAAGATCTCAGTTCTGAAACATTAGTTGGCGGCTGCCACTTCTGTATCGCTTGAACTTTAGCTGAGTCCATCCTTATCTGACCATGTTCTATCACATGGCCCAAGAATTTAATCTTGGTCTGGGAAAAAGTGCATTTTGACAGCTTCACGTATAGCCCGTGCTCCTTCAGTCGGGTAAGCACCTTCCTCAAGTGCTTCAAATGCTCGTCTAATCTAGAACTGTAGATCACATTATCATAGAGATACACCACTACAAAATCATCAATGTAGTCCCAGAAAACCTGATTCATCAAGGTGCAAAATGTGGCCGGGGCATTGGCCAAGCCGAACGGCATGACCAGGAACTCATATGCACCGTATCTGGTGACATAAGTTGTCTTCGCCTCGTCACCTTTGGTGATTTAGACCTGCCAATACCCAGACTTCAAGTCCAACTTTGTAAACACTCTGGCCCTACTAAGCTGATCAAAACAATCGGCGACTAAAGGAATAGGATACTTGTTCGAAATAGTCACCTTGTTTAGTGCCCTGTAGTCCACACACATCTGCAAGGAACCATCTTGTTTCTTCTGGAAGAGGACTAATGCACCGTAAGGCAACTTCACTGGAGTGATCAAACCCGCATCTAGTAACTCCGTCAATTGTTTTCTGAGTTCAGTAAGTTCTGGTTGTGACATCCGATACGGAGCTCGGGCGGGTGGCTTCGTGCCTGGCACGAGGTCGATCTCATGGTCAATTGCCATTCTAGGTGGCAATTTCTTCGGCAATTCATCAGGCATCACATCTTCAAAGTCGTTTAATATCACTTAAACTTCTTTGGGTAATGGTCCTGATACTTCTTCAATCTCGTCCCACCGCAGCATGGCAAGGTAGGTTGTTTCATCCCGTTTTAATCCCTTTTTTCAACTGGAGGGCTAAGATAGAACGCTCTCCCGCCCTAGGAGATATAGTTGGGATGACACACAGTTTACTCCCAAGCATGGCCAGAGAGTTGTGCATGGCATCAATGTGGTCTTCGTGTCACGCAGAAACTCCAACCCAAGGATCAGCTTAAAGTCATCCATGATGACTACTGAAAAGTTGGTCCTTCCTTTGTATGGGCCAATCTTGATCAATACAGATCTTGTTATCCCTGCTACTGGCTGTGCGGCAGAGTTGATAGCCTTCACCCGTCCACCTTTTTCTAGAGTTAGACCCAGTCTTTCCACTTCGGTGCTAGAAATGTAATTATGGGTAGCTCATGTGTCCACCATGGCCCTGATGGCCTTCCCGTTAACCTTGATGTCCACATACATCAAGCCTTTCCCTGGTACATCGCCCTTTTTCTTTGGCAGCATATCTTTAGGCTTTCCCCAGTCAAGCTCTCTTCGGGGTTCCCAACCTGCGTTGTCACAGCATTACACCACTGAGGAAAGGCCCTGATGGCATCTTCCTCTTCATAATCTTGTGAGTCTGTTTGCTTCTCTGTTGGTGGATGCCTTGATTGAGAGCCAGATTGTTCCCCACGTTGCACCTACCCAATGTTGTTAAAGAAGGCATTCATCATCTGTCGCTGTGGACAGTTAGCATCACGTGCATTCCCTGGCACAAGAAGCAACCCCTAAAAGGAGGTTTCTTCACTTCTTCGCTGGTGCTAGCATCAGGCTTGGCTTTGAACCCAACTCCACTCTTCTGTTGGGTGGAAGAGTTTGACGCCCAGCTGCTTTTATTGCCCCAACTTTGGTTTGGCACTTGACCCCCTGGCTTCTTGCCACCATTACTTCTACTTGGATTTCCTCTCTAAGGGGGTCTCTGTGGTTCGGAGTTATAATCTGAAAGGCTCTCGGCAGCGATGATGGCTTCGTTAAGGTTGTTCACCCGATGTCTATTAAGCTCAGTGTGAGCCCATGGTTTTAACCGATCCATGAAGAAGAAGAGTCTGTCGACTGCGGACATGTCACTGATGTCCAACATCAAGGCAAAAAATGCCTGGCAATACTCTCGGACCGATCCGGTGTGCTTGCATTCCAACAACACTTTCCTCGCGTTGAATGCTGTGTTCTCTGGGAAAAACTGGCTCTTTAGCTCTCGTTTGAGTATATCCCATGTGTTTATGATGCAAGACCCATCTTCGATCTCTACGTACTTCTTCCACCACCATAACTTGGCATCTCCAACCAAGTACATGGCAGCCATCGACACCTTCATCGCTTTCGAGTCTACTCTGATGGCTCGAAAGTATTGTTCTATATCGAAAATGAAGTTTTCTAATTCCTTGGCATCACGGGCTCCCCCGTAACTCTTGGGCTCTGGCACTCAGGGCCTCGATGAGTGCTCCGTACCCCCTACAGGTGTGTTAACCACTGCACGAGTAAGAAGCTCCATTCGATCCTGGAGCTCTTGAAATTTAGACTCCCAGTCTATACCTTCAACATGACGTGCATGGTGTTCCACTCGATCCTAAAGCTCCTGAAACCTGCCCTCCCATTCCATGTTCTCAACATATCGGGCATTATCAGTGGCTTCAAGATTCACTTCCAACGCGTCAAGGCGAAGGGAGAATTGCCTCAGGATGCCTGGAGCATCATGGTCGCTCTTGAACATGCCCTGTATCTATGCTTCCAATGCATCGATTCTCTCTTTCATGTTGGCCATAGTTCTTCTCAACAAACTATCCCACAATATTTTCTTAATTGAAGCCACGGTCCCTTGGGCAACCGCGGCTCTGATACCACCTGACACACGGTGGCCCTTGATGGCACAAAGGAAACCGTGTGTGGCACTCGACTTGCCGCTTGCAAGAAGAGTCTGTCAACCAATCCCAACAATCTACAGCAAGCAGTGCATCAACATTGCATAAAACAGTGCACAAAGAAGTAAATTTCAACACAACGGCAAAACGGTCCCAAATATTCTCATTACTTCAACAACATCATTACAACTTACAGAAGGCTTTGTTTGCATCCATAGTGTCCAATCTAGCTAAACATGCAAGCTAAAATAAAGTAAGGGACTCTTAGGTATGGGTGTACATGAGCTCCCATATAGTACCACTAGGAGGATTTTCCTAAGTGACAGTAGTAGACGTCATTATGTGCGAGGAGTCATAGTGCTCCTTTTTAGAGAAATACAACTCGGAATGACTTGAAATTTTATAGGGAAACTTAAATATATACAAGAGTGATCTCCACCAAAATTGAGCAAAAACGCACGTCTGGATCTTCAGATCTTCACGGTTAGCTTTTGGCGTACGTGGGCACTGCAGTTGGGTGCGCGGGCGCTGTGCTTGATGGGCACATGGGCGCGAGACTTGAAGAACTTGTGAGGGCGATGGGCGCGTGTTGGAAAGGGCGCGGGGGCGCTGTGCTGGATGGGCGTGGGGGAGCTATGCTGGATGGACGCAAAGGCACGGTGCTAGACGGGTGCAAGGGGCAGCCCGTGACACTTTGGAAGGATTCCAAGCTTTTTGAAGGACACTTGTACTACTTTTGGGTTGAGTTTTTTGGAGCTGATAATCTTAGCCAGAACTGTGAGGGAATATTCTTTGTTAGCATTTGGCTCGTCCATATCTAGGTTGATAGTTTTTTCATATTGAACGGAATTGGTGCTATTTATGAGGTTGGCCATATCATTGTCAAGGTTGGTTATTGAGGTGGATGAGGATTTGATACGGAGGAGGATGGGGTTTTGGTGGAAGACAGGTGATGTTAAGAAAGGTAGCATGGGGCTTGGCATAATTTGGAATGGTTTGTTTGCTGGTCAGGGGATGGCTGAAGTGGATACAGAGATAAAAGGATTGGAATAGGATCAAGGTGGTCACGAAGATAGGCGAAGGAATTCGTCGGAATGCTCCTGAGGATAGAAGGGTGAACACTACTACAGGGAGAGCGTGGGTTATTACGTTGGCTATACCTCTTAGTGATTCTAGATTGCGTCTTTCATTCTTGTATATTGACATGCTTGCACTTCATCTTGGACATTTTAATTTCGTCGGACTAATATCCATTTTCTGATTGATGGATTTACTGCCCATTTTTGCTCTTCTTCTCTATGGGTCTGCTACCCACCTTTCCACCACAGGGATTTCATTCATTCCCGAGGTCATTTGGTTGCTTCATGAAGCCTACATGATCCAAAGTCTCTAGGATTAGACGTCTCGGAAGAAACCAAAAAGGTTTATGCACAAGACACATTGAAGCCTATACGACCGCTTCAAGTATGATGCATCTTTGGGCTATATGCCATTAGAAGAACTTGATCTGGATAGAATGGAACCACACCTATATTGGTCTCCACCATCCCCTCTAAAGCTTACGGGTCCTAGCAAAATTGGTATTTCTGATGCTTAGTTTTAGTATTAACGTTTTCATCTCTAACAACCAGGTTTGATATTTAAAATATTTAAAATTTCAAAATGTCTCATTTCTATACTAGCTACTATTAAGGGCGGATCGTGCATGGGTAGGTGGGCATGGTCTCCACCCATGTATGCAACTTATACTTATTTATCTTACCTACATTCCATTTGGTTAAAGAAGTGAAGTATATATTTTGGAAAATTATAAACTCACTTCAAATTTAAACTCTCTTTTGTCACTAATGATTGAAATTGTGTTATTAACAAGTGTCACTAATAAACATTTGGAGTTTGGAGAGCTTAAGCAAAATTTTCGACCACAATATAGATATAAAGGTGATACTAATGCTATAGATATACAATACATTTTGCGCTTTGGAAACTATGAATGATGATCAAGTGTATTAAATGTTGCTCCATGCACCAAAAGCAGTCACAATATAGATTAATCTATCACACTAACAATTAAAGTTTTTACATGCAGTATTTAGATCCCTCCACATTAAATTCTAGCATGTATTTATATCTATATCTATACTACCTATAAAAGTACGAACGTTGTAAATCATTTATGGACGATTATGTCATCCATTAATTACATCAATAACACTCTTACGCTCCATTTATTACTATCTTTTAAGTTTGATTAAAATTAAATAAACATTGGGTAATGAATCGATTCTAAACATTGAAAAATGAAAAGTGTGATGAGAAGGAAAAATATAATAAAGAAATCTCTTTCTTACTAACTTTTTAATTTGGTTGAAACGAAATAAACAATGGATAATAAATTGGGTAGCGTAGAAATGTGCTTTTTTTTCCTTGCATTTTGGGTTAGCAAACAATTAACCAATTGAAAAACTAAAAAACAAAACAAAGAAACTGAAATAGGTAAAAAAAAAATCAGTTAAGAAACAAAAAAAACTGTTGGAAAAACAAAATTGCAAAAAAAATGAAAAAACAGGGTTAAATATGCATCAAAAAATGAAAAAAAAAATAATGTTTAAATATGGCAGCAATTTGAACTAAAAATATGTTCAGTTATTGCAGTTCAAGACCAGGTGCTTTAGATTTCATATTAATGAAATACAAACATTTCTTCAATTTAGAAGCCTACAAAGAAGATTTTCAAATATTGAACTGATTACAATTGTGAATATGAAATATATCTTTCTTTTAAAATAAGTCGCAAAAGAAATAAAGATATAATTGAATTATATTATTTTGATCACAAAAAAGCTAATGATGCCACCTTAAAAATTACTCTCAACCACATTCTCATGCAACGCACGTGCTTCGTACTAGTTCGGTCAAAATTACAAAGTTCGAATGGTGGTGTGGTGATATTGGGCATAACTTTTGGACATGTGACGAAGATAGAGCTTTTGACTCGTTATTAGCCTTTTTTAGTTTGAGCGTCAAGTAATTTATGATGTGGCTGCATGCCTGCATCTCATTCTTCGATTCTTATTTATGGCATGTGTCCATCATCTCATCATTGGGTGACATCGTTTGACTGATGAAATAAACAGGATTCAAGTTGTCTAATTATATCTCCTACTAGCTCAAGAACGCGAGGCAAAGGTTAATTAATAACATATGTTATGAAGTTTAACAAGATATATTAGTGCGTATTGCATAACCCGAGACAAAAAGAGAATAATATTTAACGAAAAACATAACTACGTTTGTTAAAAGAAACAATTGTCGGCAAGAAAGATTGTCTATGAAAAGTATTATTTTGAACTATAAAGAATATGTTTGGTAACAAATTTAAAAATTAATGTTCACTTGTATTACTCTAATTTCTCGCAGATTTGTGCTAAACTCAAACCTCCCAAGAGATATTGGCTAGGATATAGCTCCTTTAGTGTTCCAAAAATTAGCCTTTCAAAACCTAGTATATGTCTCGCAGATTTGTGCTCTAATTTCTCGCAGATTTGTGCTCTCTCGCACATTAGTAGTTAGGGTTTTCTCCTTACCACCAAAAAGTTTGAATTTTTCTGCTAATATGTCTGCATTTCATAATAATTAGGTCAAGAGTTCTTTACGCTTGGAATGAGAAAACTATCATATTCTCTTCTTATCCTAGTCAAAAATCACTTTTGAATAATCACCAATTTAGTAACACACGAAAATCATATACATACTACTGTTTCGAGATATCATTGTCCATTTTCAATGGTGGGATTTAGGCTATGGAGCCAAATTCCATCAGTTAAAATCTGCTTTCTTGTGTGTGTGTGTGTGTGTGTGTGTGTGTTAGACTTACTTAAATACAAAAGATTTAGCTCAATTGAAAGAATATATTGTTCTCTAAACCTCCTATACTGTATTTGTTTTTTTAATGAAGATGATGATCGGCAACGGCTAACATGCCCCTCTTTCGGGCCGGTGTCTGGCCATTTTTCCCTTCAATTATGGCTACAGACCTTATACCAACGCACGCTCATATACCCTCACAAAAATCGCATAACAATACAAGAAACCACAGAAGAAAATATTTCTCTATTACTTCAATAATAATCGCAAATCAAACAAACTGAATTCAAACAAAACCTAAATCTTATTCTTCGATACATCCTCTGTCGAAAATCAGTTATTGGAACAACATAACAAGTACTAGGCAACCATACCAGTGACCTCCATGGGGAGAACATGTGTGACAGGATAGCACACAAGTGGTTGAGCCATGCCCGAGGACAATCCTGGCCCTAGTTCCATGTCAATTTTGCCACCACCTTCCACTTCCCAATCAAAGCACTGAACGAATGTCGCGATCGCCGCTTGCATCACCGCGGATGAAAGCGAGGCGCCGGGGCATCCTCTCCTTCCAGTGCCAAACGGAATATTGTTGAAGCTCTGGCCCTTGGTATCCAGTAGCTGCTGATTATAATCGCGAATAGTTTCCGTGGAGCCGCCTAGAAACCTCTCTGGTACAAAGGCAGTTGGATCTTCCCATTCGTTTGGATCACTCATTATGGCGTATAGATTGAATATAACTCTGTCATTCTTTGTTATGTTGTAGCCATGAATCTTGCAGTCTTCCCCACATTTTCGGAATATTAATGGCGCTGCCGGGTGCAACCTCAGACTTTCTTTGACAACTGCTTGCAAGTATGGAAGGTTTGGTACGTCCGATTCTTCGACTAGCCTGCTTGAGCCTACAACAGTGTTGATCTCCTCTCTAAGCTTCTTGTAGAGTTCTGGATGATTGATGAGCTCGGCAAGTGTCCATTGCATGGAAACACTCATTGCCTCAGTTCCTGCCATGAATATTTCCTGCACAGTTTTGAAAACTTGGATTTAGAGATCATTAATTACTTGGAAATGCAGAATCATGAGGGTTTAATGATTATGCATGCGTGCACGAATGGCAGTCATGCAAAAATTAGAGCTATGGCTCTTTCACTTGCTTCAAAATACTGAGGATCAGAAGTGCATTAAAAGAACAGAGAAAGGGTCGTCCGCAAAACGGCACAAGGAGCTCCCCCCACCGCATGGGTCATGATTGACATGGATATGGTGGGACTCCGACGTTAGCCATCCTGCTTACAGGGTGGATATGTGATTGAGAGAGACCTTTTCATTAAGAACGTACTCGAGTCATAAGAATCTTCCTATAGTGATAATTAATAGTTGCTAAATATTTTTAGTGACTTTTCTGCTAATACTTTCAGCGATAACTCTTAACAATATCTTTTTAGCGTCACTAAATAAAAGCTACCAAAAATAACATTTAGCGACTAGTAGAAGGAAGTATCCTTCAATCCGGATAGCAGCAAAAAATGTTTCACTTGGTAATAGTCCAGACGAGAAAATAGAAGGAAACAAACCATGAAAAAAGACTTCAAATCGTTTCTGGTAAGCTTCACTTCAGCATTTTTATCCCTGTAAACCTCCAACATGATATCCATCATATCCTTTCTTTCTGCCATACCAAAATTCCTCTCCTTTTCCACCATGATCCCTTCCACCAATCCATCAAATAGCTTGAACAAGTTATTTAGCCTTCTTCCGTAACCAAACAAATCCAACTTTCCAAGAGGACCCAACATCTCTCCCAAACTAAACTTCGGTGCAATCTCTAAAACCCCTTTGACAAACTCCCAAATCTGCTGGCTTTCATTGGTGTTATCCGAACATCTCGTGCTCATTGCCATCCTGCATATGATGTTGTTCGTCATGGTCATTAGCTCCACGCCTATATCACACGCCTTCTTCTCTTTCGAGCACTTGTCAAATATTTCCAACAACTTTATCGTCTCTTCCCGCCGAATATCAGCAAACCTATTCACCTGAGGAGCCGAAAGAAGTTGTGTCATGCATATCTTCTTCAGGAAACGCCAGTAAGAACCATAATCGGCATTAACAAACTCCGAGCCTTTGTACATGTTGAAGTCCGAGGCACCAAAGTCGGGCCTCGAGACAAAGCTCATCTCATTGTTTTTCAGGATTTCTCTTGCAATTGTTGCGTTGGAAACGACTACAGAGTTTGATGAACCGATACGCAGGCGCATGATCGGGCCATACTTCAAAGCTAGGGTCTTGAAGGATTTAGGTAAGACGGAACTTAGTAGATAAAGGTGGCCAATCAAGGGTAATGCAGGAGGGCTTGGTGGGAGAATTACTTTGCTAGCATGGTTAGATTTGGCCCGCTTTTTTGCCAGTGATCGGAATGCAAGAGTGGAAACAAACCAAATGACGAAGAGGGAAAGGTAGAATTGAACATCCGAGATGGTCGCCATTGTTTGCTTGGATTATGTTTGAAGTGAATTTTTTTGCATGGTTTCTGTGGTTTATATAGGATTATAGCAAAGGTATGTGGCTCGTATCTGTAAATTGCATATATTATACGTCAATTCTAACCACACAATATTGAAGGTTGACCACAATCTTGACTTGGAAAATTATGCTACAACAAATTTGAATTCCGAGGTAAGAAAAGGGAACAAGGATAAAGTTTTGACTATAATGCTATACTAGCCCACCCTTTATTCCAAATACAGAAGCTCATATCTTATCTTGAGTACAACTTTCACCAGTTAGCCAACTGCTTTCATACAATTCACTCGCACTCATTTTTTCATTAGGATCTGAAGTACCTCTGTTATCGTAGAAAAATGTCATTTGAATGCATTTTAGTGACAAACAATTGTTACTACAAAGTTAAATAACAGTGAGAAAACATTATTAGTTACAATTTTTTTGTTACTAAAGCAATTACAGCAGAGATGTTATATGGCAGACGATACTTACATTATTTTTTAGGATTTTACTCATTAAATATCAGTTATTTGTGAGGGTCATTTTTCATGCCTTTTTTATGTTTTTTTTTTAACTCTTTTATTTATTTCTGAAAATGCATTACAGTGGAATATAATTTTAGCAACAAATTAGAGTATAAAGAGGCAATATTGAGTGTAAAGATAGAGGTATCATTTGTCTATTAGATATGTCAATCCCTTACATATCTGTTAATCATATATTAATTTAATGTCTGCACCATTGACTTGGAAGATTATGCTTGTAACATATTAAATTTGCTTACGATCAGCGGGGAGACTGTTCGTATTTACAAACATTTGGAGCTTGGGACCAAAATAATTTATAATTGAACTTTACATTTTTGCTCATCTAGTGAGTAAGGTTACGTTCGCAAACACGAAAATGGGGGCAATAAGCACAATGGGCTTCTGCCACGGAATGATGACAATTAGTACTAATTTAACACATAAGGTCTCTAGGCCTTTCATCTTATAGTCAGTTGGTTGTCGGTTTGAATTTAGGACCACTGTTCGAATTATGGTAAAATACTAGATTTGTTGTCTCATGTTTGTTTTTTCATGACAAAATACTAATCGATGCGGAGGGTTTCTTTAAACAACAAGGGACTATCGACTATTCAATCAAATGATATTGAGAATGTTTCCCATTTCTTCTCGAGGATGGAGTGGGACATATCTTTGCAAAATTGTGCTCAATTTTTTTAAGTGGCAATTCACCCCCAAGATCTCTTCACTGATGGGAGAAGAATCTGCCCCAATGGGATCTTTTGAGGTATTTAAATTCAATCCTTTTAGACAATATATCGTTGGTGAACAAGAACAACGATCACTTCTTTAGCAAGGTACGGAATGTATCTTGCTGAAAAGTCCAAATTATTCTTCCGCGTGTTTGGCCCCTCAACAGAAATCTGGTCGAGCAAATATTCTCAATTAAAAAGTTCACAGTCATCGAGCAATTTGTCCACGTGCCCATCAATAGAAATCTTGTCACACGTGAAGAAAGATGCTGAGACATAATCCACGTTCTAATAATGTATAAGCTTTGTGGTCAAATTCTCTCACAAAAAAAAAGTAAGTGGTTTTATGCTTGATGTTTTCGTACATTTTTAACCAAACTTATGAAATGCGAGATTAACGTAACTGATCTTTGGTTTCATGCTTTCTTAATGATAAGATTATTATGTTGGTTATTCGATAAACAGAATTGGGCTTCTTAGATAATAACATAAACTTTTAAAACAGTGAGTGGCAAACTCATCAATTTTTTTCTATCATCGAAGCTTTTAGTTGCGAACCATAGAATCTTCAAACATCGGAGAGTGTTGAAGTATGGGTTATTCATCCTAAGACACGCAGCTACTAACATTCTGGCGCTGAAATTATATCCCATGATTCTAGATTCATACAGGCTTAATGGAGATTTTCAACTTTCAACACTAAGAAACTTCCTTTATATCCTATTCTCCAGGGGTTTGCTTAGGTTCATTGTGAACGAGTTATTTACCGGAAAAGGTCAAAAAAAAAATATTGACAAATTTCAGTCAAAATGTGAATAACATAAATAAAAAAAATGTGACGCTAGTATACGATATTCCGTTACTTTCTGCAAAATAAGTTTCGTATAAGGTCATAATGAAGTTCTTAAACTTGAAAAGTACAACAATTGAGCACAAGATTTGTGTCTCCACTTGCAGGGAAGTTTGTCTAAATGTAATGAGAATCCAAATGTTTCCATCGGTGTTCGCCTCCAACAGTGCTATCATAGCGAATGCAAAGGCGACAACGACGAAAGCAGGGAAAGAAAACTTTCCAGTAAGGTTACGGAAAGGGAGCGAGAGAGAGAGAGAGACCGAAGACAGAACGGTTCATAAAATTTGTAACATATACAAGTCAGAATAACCTGCGCAATAAAATTGGCTGCACATGCCGACTTTTAGGATTAATTACGACAATCACATGGTCAAACAAATATAACAACAACAACGTAATGTCAAGTGTACTATGCTTTGCGTCCAAATAACTCTTCTCTAAGTTTAAAAACCCATATGGGTCAATGATCTTCGTTTTAAATTAATGGTGTCACAAGGACAGCACTCTACACTGATTACAGCATCTGCATGGAAAAACTGATCCACTTACCTCACCATTGATTGGACCATGACAAAGTCCAAATTCCAACTTTTAATAACCAGTCTGAAGGAAATTATGTATAAGCTGAGTCAAATAGCTTAACGATAATATCGCATTGAAATGGACCATTGTTCTAGGTGTTCAACAAATGTGTGTTCTGAAGCTAAAATTTCTTGTTAAAAGTTAGTCAAAGAAAGTCACTAAAAGGGTGCAATTAATGCTCCAAGGCTCCAATTTCAAATTTTTGTGGCATTTAACCGACAGTGGCAAGATTTTTATCTCTTTATATATTTTCGTTCGAAGCTACGCAGGATCCAAATCTATCCTCAGCAGTTCCGTTAAAAAAATGTAGGAGTTCAGTGTTATGTTACATCAGAGTACAATTTTTTCCTTATTGTTGCATCATTGTTAGACCAAAATTACAAAGTCAGTATTCCAACTTGTAACCAAGTCTAACAGAGATATACGATGAATCTAATCAATATGTTCGAAGGTTTGAAATTTAGATAAAACCATTCCTAAATTGTTCCACTTGCGATGTACATGCGGTTGCATGTTAACATAAAGACAGAAAATCACAGTTACTAGAATTACATTTTGTGAAAAAAGAACCTCTGACATGCAAATAATTGATTTTTAGCGACAAGTTTTTACTGTCTTTTGTCTCCAAAAAGGTTTTTGGCGACTTAAGGGAGGGGTGCTGTGTTATATCCCCCACCGCAGGTGGTGAGGTGGTATTACAGTGAAGGGCCAGAAGAAAGGTTTACCGAAGAGGAACTATGTGAAGATGCAATCTTATTTACTTCAACATATATGAGAAGGGAATGCATAACAAAGTAAGGTGCCTCTTCTCCAAAATCATTGGATGTTCTCTACTCTTGCAATACAAGCAACTTATCGACCTTTACATCCATGAAATATTGTGCATTTCCTTATTTTTCTTGTTGCGAACGTGGATGAAAATTTGTTGCATAAAATGAATAACTCTATAGCAAAGACGTGGAACAAGTAACAGTTAAACAAAAATATTGAGAAGAAACAACCAATCTATGGCCAGAAGCAACCTCACTAGCATGAGCTCGATTAGTTTGTACGAAATGTGTAAGGAGAAGGATACGAAATTCGTTACACAAATAAGTTTCAGCTCTCCCGGTATTCAGCTCATTGTTTGCAAAAGTACCCAGGGTTTAAGTCTCGTAAGAAATAGTAACTATTATAGCTCATTTTAGTGGTTCAACAAGTAGCTTGGTCGATCGAGTTATTATTTTCCCGCCAAGAATCCAGTCAGTAATCTATTAATGTTGTTGAATAAACATTATGCGCTTACCACATAACGTAATAGGTTCGGAAACATACCGTACGAAGTCTCCAAAAATTCTGACGTAGGATCATTGTTTTTACCAGCCTCCAACACGCTTGATCTTTTTCGCAGGTACGAAAACGGCTACTAGAGTCGAGTTCTTCGTCCACGAACCAAATTCTACAGCTTGGGTGATTGCTCTAGAGAGAGTGCTATAGAGAGGGTTATTGCTATGACTTTTAACTTATCGGGATATCTCTAGCATACAATTAGAGACTGGGTTTACCTCAAACTCTTAGGAGATAAAGATTGTATTTATCTCAAACACTTAAAAAATAAATATTCTCTAAATAACTGTATTTATCCAAACGAACAAATACACATTATCTGTTAGTGGGCAGATAATAGGTCCATTGACCCAATTTATTAACAAATGTAATTCACTTGGGTCTTGTACTAAACTGGAGCATTAATAAGTGGAACAAAAACAGGTTTCTAAAAGGGTACTTCGCTTGCAGGATGCACACTTTAAAGCCTTAGAGAGGTCTGCAATTTGCCTCTGTTTGCCAAGATTATATAGGATCCAATCACCTTAATATTCTCAAGGAATTTTGGTGTGAATAGATGTGTTTGTGACTATATCATCATATGCTCTTCACCAACTCAGGATAAATGTCATACAATTTGGCTCATATACTCTTACATATGCATGTATAGAACAAACATTCGGTGCGATTGATGACTTGTGTGTAACTTTTATCCAGACTATGAACAGTGAAAAAAGTGTCCCCACAACATGGAGGTCATTGTGTATGCATGATTCAAATCATGTCACGGTGTCTCGCTCATGCACGACAATCTACCGAACATCTGAGGCATCGAGTGATCGTCGACAATAAAATGATGCAAATTATATCATTGGCAGTACATTGCGCAAATTTTATCATTGGCAGTATGTTGCCACAGTAAAAGCAAGCATAAAATTATAGAGGCCGGCCAGGCAGTGTATTTGGAACTCTGTGTTTTCTTTTTATTCATTTACAGTGCGCAGTGTATTTGGAAATTATGTGTTTTCTTTTCATTCATTTACAGTGTGTATATAAAGGATGATGAACATGTGAGATGAGAGATAGATGGAGAGAGCTATGGGATTTGTTTACATTCAAATATATTTGAGATGAGAGAGAGATCGAGAGAACTATGGGACACGTTTTCATTCAAATATGCCAAGGATATGGCATATGCAGCTAGCTACCGAGTCATGAGGGAGGCTTGGTCATTCCGTGCATGATGGGTGTATCGTTAACACGCCGCCGCCACAAGATTGAGGCTCTACTTGTGACTCCGGTCTTGCAGTGAAGGTCTTGTAAGAATATCCACCAATTGGTCCCTAGTGTTGATATGATGGATGCTCAAGGAGCCAGTGGTAATGCATTCCTGAACGAAGTGGTAGTCCAGTGTAATGTGCTTCATGCGGGATGGAAGACCGGATTTGCGCAGAGGTGGGTAGAACCTATGTTTGAAGGCAATACCGACTTCATGGAGATTGTTTGAAGGTAATACCGAGTTCATGGAGAATTTTGCGATTGCCTTTTATTCAGCTTCATCTGGAGGATCAAGACACGGATTCCTAGCGAGTTGCTCTCCAGTCTCCAGGATATTGAATTGGACCCAACATAAATGATATAACCAGTTGTAGAACAGCCATTGCCTCTATCCCCATTCCAGTCAGAACCACTAAAGGCCCGCATGGTTATGGGGGTCCTTAGAGGTGATAATGACCGTGATGAATTGTGGCTTTCAAATAACGTAGAACACGCTTAAGGGCTGTGCAGTGTAATTCAGTAGGAGAATGCATGAATTGAGATAGGCGATTCACCGCAAATATACGTCAGGTCGAGTAAGGGAAAGATATTGGAAAGCACATATTAATTTTCGATATGGTGTTGGATCAACATGTGAGGAACCACCATGAAGTGTGAGGGGAGTTGTGTTATACATTGGGGTGTTAACTCACTACAAGAATAGGGTTTTAGCGACGGGGTAATCCGTCGCTAAAAGCCAAAAATCCGTCTCTAAAAGAATTAGCGACGGATTCACCGTCGCTAAATATCCCTCGTATAAAAGCCCGTCACTAATAGTTTAGCGACGGAATGTTTTAAATCCGTCGCTAAATATGTAATTTTTACCGACGGATTTATTTTAATTAGAGACGGATATTCCGTCGCGAATTATATTCTTTAGCGACGGATTTATATTTTTGAGACGGAATATTCTGTCGCTAAATAACTGATTGTGGGAATACTTTAGCGACGGAATTAATCCGTCGCCAAAAGTCAATTTTTTTTTTATTTTTCAATTACCCAAACCTGTAATACAATTTTCAAATCTCAACAACAACGCGCAATAATCAATACAGAAAGAAATATATATAATCAATTATAAAAAAAATTTATAATAAAAAAAATTCATATATGTACAAGCCGGGAACCGGATATAGCCGGTTAGGAGAGGGGAGAAGAGTACAAGGCGGGCACGGGGGGGGGGGAAGCTAGGAACGGGCACGGGAAGGGGCTCATCAGGGGTTCCCGAGTCCCGGATCTGGATCCTGCTGATCCGGGGCCGGGGCGGCCTGTCCAGCAGTGCCCTGCTCCCTGATCATCCGGCACACCACTGTAGCAATGCGCTGGATCTCCTCGTCGTCCAACTGAGGCCGAGGAGCCGGTGTCTGTGGAGGGGCAGCAGGGGGTGAGGACGCTCCTATCACGGCACGAGCAGTCGTGCTAGGCAGGCCGCGTATGCGGCCTTTCGGCCGATTCACGACCTCCGGCGTATCCAGCCATCGCTTCAACCCCCCAGTACTCGCAGCCGTACTAGTGGACGCTGATGGCTGTCCGGACTGCTGCTCGGACCCCCTTAGCTGTTCATACGAGGCCTGCAAAAATAGTGGTTTAACGATATGTTAGGGCATTAATTAACGAAACAGACATTGAGGATAGAAAGAAAAAACATTAACTTAAATAAATTGACTCACATCGATCCGCCGGGCAATATCTGAAATATAGTCGCCCGCCCGGTGCGTCTCGTCCTTGTCCTTCTTCCGCACGTGCGTCTGATTATACGTCAGAGCTATGACCTCATCGTCCTCCAGATCCGGGTGCTCGACCGCGTTCTTGTGTCGGACGATGTCGTGTGGCACCGACCCCCCCGTGTGCGTCGGATCTTTGTTCTGTCTGTTCTCAGTCCCGCTCTTACTCTTGGCGTCCCAACCTGGATCCGTAGCCCACCGATCTATCATCTCCCCCCATACACGGTGAGATATCCAATGTGGGGGATATCTCGCCATGTCCGTCATCGGGGCACCCGCGGGCAGCGCCTTCTTCGCCCGGTCCCGTGCATCGTGGAGCCATCGGCGGTAATTCTTGCCGATGTAGGCAAAGAAAGCCTGCTGCCCCAGTACCTGCTGCTGAGGCGTGTCAAACGTGAACCCCTCCTGTAAGGCATTCAATAACACAAATTAACAACATAAAACAAACTGTAATTTAACATTTACTAACGCTGAAAAAAATACTTCACCGTACCAGCCACTCCTCCCATAGGGCCTCCCTCGCAGCGGCATCCCAGTCCTTCCAGTACAGGCGTGGCTCGAAGAATCGGCCCTTCACAAGAACGCCGATCTTCGTCCTCGCAATATTCTCCAGGATCCTGCCAAAGAAGTAATTAAATTAATTAATACAGTTCAAATATAAATTAACACCCCAAAATTTTAAACATAAGGCATGAGGTGATATTTTTAGTACTTACAGGCCCTCCTGCGTGAGCGTAACTCTCTGTTTACGCTGGGGGTCGATGCGTACCCCGCGTGTCGGACCACGGCCTCGTCGAGATCCTACAAAACACAGACATTAATACAGTTCAAATATAAGGCTAGCGAAAATGTACGAAACACCGTTATCAACTATACCTGAGGTAGAACCCACGGAAGATGGAGAATGCACGCGCGTGTGGGATGAATCTGCGTCGGGCTGGGGCGACGGCTCGAGCTGGGGCTGGGGCGACGGCTCGAGCTGGGGCTGGGGCGACGGCTGGGGCTGGGCCCCCGATGGCTGTCCGCGATCACTCTGTGCCTCGTCATCAGTAGGCAATGACGAGGTGGGACTAACCGGGGAGGAAGCAGCTCGGCGTCCAGCCCGGCCACGAATAGCCCGTATCCTATCCATATCTGACTTCATATAGATTATATACAAAGACATTAACACGTGAAAAACAATAATTTAGGCATAATCATCATCATCGGCACTATATATATATATATATATATATATATATATATATATGAACGGATGTGCAAAAACACATCAATAAACACCAAGTTCTAAAATGTTACTACATTTTTCCCGTGATGTTACAACATTACAAGTCAATCATTTTCAGTTTGCGAATCATCTTCATCACTTTCGTCGTCGCCCTCTTCTTCGTGGGACTCGTCGTCCTCTTCATCTTCTAATTCATCCTCTTCATCAGTAGACTCGGTCACATCATCTCCAACACTTTCAACATCTTCCGCGTCATCATCTACGACTTCTTCTCCCACAAGAAGTGTTGTTGGAAGAGGAAGATCGTCCTCCTCGTTGTTGACCTCAACAGGGAACAAGACACGTGGTTGGTCGGCTTGAAAGGAGTCTAGCTCACTGTCATATGTCACGGGCAATTTCTTGGACTTGATAGTTGTATACCAATGAGATTTGGGATTGGCGACGTCCTCCGCGTAAAAGACTTGTACAGCTTGACTAGCAAACACAAAGGGCTCGTCTGATGCAAGTCTTGACTTGACATTGACATCTACAATCCCTTGAGAGCTAACACGGATTCCTCTACTGCATGTGACATCGAACCACGTACACTTGAACATTACCAGGCGGTTTTGGGAACCCAAATATGTTAGCTCAACAATCTCATCTAGCTCTCCGTAAAAATCCATGCAATTCTCGGCATAACAGTCGCCGTTGACCAAGACTCCACTGTTTTGGGTTTGTTTTGTTCGGTCATCATCTTTTACGTTAAACCTAAACCCGTTGATGATATAGCCTCCGTAACAGGATGTTTGTTTGTTAGGGCCTTCGACTAGTAATTTCAAGCATGAGGCCACTGGTCTATCCATTGACTGAACCTATTGTAGATGACGGTAAAAATTAAGGATAAATCAGTATACTAATTGGCCACAGAACTGTATATAACACATAATATAATCTCGTTAAACAATCTTACACGAATTTTGAACCACTGCACAAATTGTGATTTTCGATGAGATTCAAGTCCAGCGGGATCAGTGATTAAGGATTCCGCATCGAACTCACTGCAAACCAATATAGTTGACTCACTTAACACACACTTTCAATTATGTACAACAATGTAAGTGAATTAAGACTTTAACTTACTCAACGAATGCCGAAACTTCATCGCAATTTAGAAGGGCATATATTGTTGCAGCACTGTACTCTTCATCCGTTAGCCATCGAGTATACGTTCGGCCGAACGGACTCCCTGGCTGCTTGAATATTGACAATTGCCCTTCCAAATTAGTGCTTGATCCGGGGTCATTTCGGCCTAGTTGATTTAACCTCGTACCAACATTAGGCCCGAAATATTGACTACAAAAGTTTACAAGTTCTTCCATTACGTAAGCCTCCGCAATTGAGCCTTCAACCCGAGCCTTATTACGGACTTTTTTCTTTAAATGGAACATGAACCTAGAAGTTTAACGAATCGAGTTAGGTAAAATATCAATGATAACAGATGTCGCATTAAGTGTAAACGAACAACTATAACAATTTAAGGATTACCTCTTGAAGGGATACATCCACCGATATTGCACGGGTCCACCCATCTTAGCTTCATATGCCAAGTGAACAGGCAGATACTCCATTGAATCAAAGAACGAAGGTGAGAAGATTTTCTCCAGCTTGCAAATCGTCACCACAATGTTCTTCTCAAGCACTTCCATGTTACTCAAAAACGTTCTTCTCAATATGCATCACATCCATGTTGTTTCGGATAACGAGCGTCCTCCAGTAGGGTAACTCCCAGAAGATACAAAATTTTCTCCAGTTGTGCTCTTTCCCGAACCCTGCAATCTTCCGATCCGGCACACCCTTACCGTGTGGTATGTCAGTATCAAGTGCCTCCAGGTGTGAGAGTACTTCTTCACCAGATGGGTAGTCCAGTGTGACAACCTCACGCTCGATTGTCCCGTCAAATTTATCCTTCTGCCTACGAAACTGATGGCCCGGTGGCAAAAGCTTACGGTGACATCCGAACCACGAGGCCTTTCCGCCGTGCTTTAACGTATGACCGGGGTTCACGCCCATACAAGCAGGGCATGCTAGCTTCCCATGTGTGCTCCAGCCACACGTCATTCCCAATGCGGGGAAATCATGTATAGTCCACATCAAAGCAGCCCTCATCTGAAAATTTTGTTTAAGGGATGCATCATATGTTTCGACTCCATGATTCCATAATTGTTTTAACTCATCAATCAACGGCCTTAAATACACATCTATGTCCTTACCGGGACTCTTCGGCCCCGGAATAAGCAACGACAAGAACATATACGGCTTCTTCATGCACATGCCTGGTGGAAGGTTGTAAGGGACAATAATAACAGGCCAACAGGAGTAAGGCGTGGTAGACTGACCGAAAGGGTTGAACCCATCGGTTGCCAGACCAAGTCTAACATTCCGAACTTCCTGAGCAAAGACTGGATGCCTGCGGTCAAACTCCTTCCACGCCTCTCCATCAGCTGGGTGTGTCAGCACATCGGCATCGTTGCTGCGAGTCTCACGGTGAGCCCTCATATGTTCAGCTGTACTGGAGGAGTAGTACATTCTCTGAAGCCGTGGTGTGACCGGGAAATATCGCAATATCTTCCATGCAATGTTTTTCTTCTTCCCTTTGTCCGGTTTGTACCTCGAATGATCACATACCGGACATAATGACAAATCCTTATTCTCTTTCCAGAATAATACACAATCGTTATTGCACGCATCTATCCGGTGATAGCTCAACCCAAGTTTCCTCATCATCTTCTTCGCGTCATAGTACGACGGCGGTAGCTTTTCACTTTCGGGCAGTATTTCTTTGATGAAGGTAACAAACTCGTTAAAACCTTTCTCACTCAGCCCGTGGTCTGATTTCAACTGTAATAACCTGCTAACCGCAGACAGCCGTGTGTGTTTCGGAGCTCCATCCCACAGCGGCTCTTCCGCAGCTCTCAACAACTCATAAAACTGATGAGCCCCCTCGTTCGGCGGTTGTGGACTGTCGTTACCCCAGTCAACATTAGCATGCCCAGCATCCATAATCATATCTCGGAAATCATATCGTGCCTCCTCCCTAACTTCAGTTTGACTAGCCAGGTTGGACGACAATACTATCGTTTCCCCGTGCTGCGTCCACCTTGTGTATCCACCCATAAAACCGTACCGACGAAGATGCCATTTTACTTCAATTCTTTTTCTCCAGTGCAACAACTCACATCTACCGCACGGACACCTTATCTTATCAAGGTCAACATGTGCAGGATGCGCATAAGCGAAGTCGAGAAATTCGTCAACGCGACACTCAAAATCTTCAGCATTCTTCCTTTTCATCCAACTTCGATCGACTGACATGACGACTGAATTATCGTACTGTATACCACCTTCAATAATGACCAGTGATTAGGCATTGCCGATGTAAATATCAATGCATGAATGTTACAACATGTCTACATATTTCCCCTCCACTCTTGACACAGGTAGTGGTCCTATCCCATTCAGAAAAGCACATGTTTATAAAACAGTGAATAACT
Source organism: Escallonia herrerae (assembly GCA_033070095.1). Taxonomy (NCBI): domain Eukaryota; kingdom Viridiplantae; phylum Streptophyta; class Magnoliopsida; order Escalloniales; family Escalloniaceae; genus Escallonia; species Escallonia herrerae. Next base: position 133,881 of record JAVXUP010002024.1, read on the forward strand.
CATGCTTAGTCCGATGTCTGTGGAAAATTCGGCAGCACCTCCCCGCATTTCTCCAAGTACACCACATCGATTAGGTGTTCTAACATTCATCTAACCTTGCTCAGGAAGGTTTGACGGATGTTAGAACACCAGATCTGTATGCACCCAGAGAAACACACGAGAACGTGTACCAAATATCCACGACATAGAACATAAAGCATGAGTCAAAAACTGTTTTATAAACAATTAGCTTTTCCAAACTGTCCAAACTGGACATCCAAAGGCTCATTACAAGGCATTACCTTGTAATGAGTACCTTTGAACGGGAACTAAGGGTTTCTATGCATGCATGTGTTCAGAAATTGATAAGATATGCAAGAATCTTTCCGAAATATCAAAACTACAGAATGATCGTTGCATATGTTACCAATTCCACATTAAATAGAACTCGTTGGCAACGAGTTGAACCATCTCGTTGCCAATGGACTTCTCAAAACAACAATTAATATAAAGAAGGCAGGGTTTGTAAACAACGAGTAATTGAACCATCTCTGGGCAACATGGAGTAATTATGGGATGTACAAGGGCTAATTAGGGCTAACTGGGTTATTAGGGTTAATTACGATTATTAATTATAGCTGATTAGGGTTGATTAGGACTAATTAGGGTTATTTAGTCCTAATTAGGGTTTAATTGTGCCGAGTAGTGATGATTAGTCCTAATTAGGGCTAATTGGGCTTAATTGGGTTATGTTAGGGCTAATTAATGTTAATGAGGGATAGTTTCGGATAATTATAGCTGACTAGGGTTGATTATGGCTAATTAGAGTTATGTAGTCCTAATTAGGGTTTAATTGTGCCGAGTAGTGCTGATTAGTCCTAATTAGGGCTAATTAGGCTTAATTGGGTTATGTTAGGGCTAATTAATGTTAATGAGGGCTAGTTTCGGATAATTATAGCTAATTAGGATTGATTAGGACTAATTAGGATTATTTAGTCCTAATTAGGGTTTTGATGGTGCCGAGTAGTGCACATTATGACTAATTAGGCTAACTACAATCCATATGCGCATAATTGGGTTCATTTGGGGTAATTACAGCTAATTTGAATTTCATCAGGTTCTTAGGGTTAATTAAAACCAATTAAGCTCGTTGGAGCTAATTAGGGTTAATTGATTTACTAAAATATTGTTAATCAGGACTAATTAGGGGTAATTATAGCCAGCGCTGGAGCCACGATTAGATTCCAGGGGGTGCATGCTAAAAATGTCGCATTAACCTAACTAATCTAAATTTAATGCACATTCAACAACCTCAATTCCGACACCTCATATAGGGTGTCGATATGGTGTCTGATACGTGTCTGACACCTCCGGACACGTGTCCGATGCCCACCGACACGCACCTCCAGACACATCGGCATACATTAATTTATTTTTTAAATGTCGGACACCGTCGATCAGACGTGCTGTCCGTGTCTGCGCTAACTAACAGTTATCTCAATCCAATTGGGTCCCATCCTCTGTCAACAATCTCAATTCCGACACCTCATATAGGGTGTCGATATGGTGTCCGATACGTGTCTGACACCTCCGGACACGTGTCCGACACATACCGACACGTGTCCGACGCCTTTGGACACGTGTCCGAAGCCTCCGGACACGTGTCCGACGCCCACCGACACGCACCTCCAGACACATCGGCATACGTTAATTTGTTTTTTAAATGTCGGACACCGTCGATCAGACGTGCTGTCCGTGTCTGCACTAACTAACAGGTATCTCAATCCAATTGGGTCCCATCCTCCGTCAACAACCTCAATTCTCAATTCTCAAATGCTCAATGCAATAAAAATTAACAAAAATCACACATTCAATCCAATTGGGTCCCATCCTCCGTCAATAATCTCAATATCTCAAATGCTCAATGCACAATTAACAATCTAAAATCATCAATTAATAATCGCAATTACTTCAAATGCACAGCTAATAACCTAAAATCATCGATCAATAATCACAATTCTAAAACGCACAATTAACAACCTAAAATTATCAAACAAATGATCAATGTTCAAATGGGAAAAAAATGTTCAAAATTCACATATCCGACGCTTGAATTATTTCAATTTAGGGTTCGATTGTATTAGGGCATTCAATTTAGGGTTCAATTTAGGGTTCAATTACTTCAATTTAGGGTTCAATTTGGGGGTTCTATTGATTCAATTTAGGGTTCAGTTGATTTGAGGCATTCAATTTAGGGTTCAATTAGTTCAATTTAGGGTTCGGTTGGATTAGGGCATTCAATTTAGGGTTCAATTAGGGTTCGGTTAGATTGGGGCAATCAATTTAGGGTTTAATTAGGGGTTCAATTAGTTCAAATTAGGGTTTGATTCAATTAGGGCATTCAATTTAGGGTTCAATTACTTCAATTTAGGGTTCAATTAAGGGGTTCTATTGATTCAATTTAGGGTTCGGTTGATTTGAGGCATTCAATTTAGGGTTCGGTTAGATTGGGGCAATCAATTTAGGGTTTAATTAGGGGTTCAATTAGTTTAATTTAGGGTTCGATTCAATTAGGGCATTCAATTTAGGATTCAATTACTTCAATTTAGGGTTCAATTAGGGGGCTCTATTGATTCAATTTAGGGTTCGGTTGATTTGAGGCATTCAATTTAGGGTTCAATTAAGGTTCGGTTAGATTGGGGCAATCAATTTAGGGGTTCAATTAGTTTAATTTAGGGTTCGATTCAATTAGGGCATTCAATTTAGGATTTACTTAGGGTTCAATTATGGTTCAATTACTTCAATTTAGTGGTCGGTTGAATTGAATAAACAATACAGAGGCTTTCTTATCCTGATGTCATGCAATGGCCCATAATCTATGACCTTTCAACGTCACCATGATCTATATCGGTGTTACAGACTAACTACCGAATATGGTTTTCTTCCCTACCTCGTCAAGAATTAAGGAAAATTAGAGATAACAAGTTCAAGTTCTTCAATAAGCCAAGATTCGTCTGAACAACAAAGTGAATGACATCATAAATAATTCAGATAATTTAGGGCAATTGACAAATTAACAAAAAATTGAACCTAAATTGACATACAAATCTAAATAATTCAGATAAATTAAAGACAAATTAACAAAAAATTGAACCTAAATTGAAGACAAATTAACAAAAAATTCAGATAATTTAGGGCAATTGACATACAAATCTCGAGGTGGGTACGACGGCGCAGGCGTTGGTGGTGCGACGGCAGTGGTGGGTTTCCTTGCGCGGCGACAGTGGAGGCTTTGTGGCACGACCGGAGTGCAAGGCTTGGTGGCGCGGCGTCGGGTGGGGGACGGGAGTGTCGCCGGAGCTGGGTCACCGTAGAGAAGGGTCGCCGGAGGTGAGAACGGCGGTGGGTGGGTGGGAGCAGAATTTCAGAGAGAGAACGGGGAGAGAGAAAGAAATCAGATCTGGATTTAAATGGAGGAGCTTTAGCGACGGAATAAGACCGTCGCTAAAACTCCGTCGTTGAATGTCTTATTATAAAGACTTTTGCGACAGAATTTTTAGCGACGGTTTTATTCCGTCGTTTAAATAATTTTAAAAAAAAACTCAAAATTACTAATTTTATAAAAAATATTTAGCGACGGTAATTCCGTCGCTAAAAGTCCGCCGTTAAAACTCCGTTGCAAAATACTTTTACCGACGGTGTCTTCCGTCGGTAATAGTATTTTGCAACGGAGTTTTAACGACGGTATATTCCGTCGCTTAAAGACATGTTTAGCGACGGAATACCTTTCGTGGCTAAAACTCCGTCGCAAAATACATATTTTCTTGTGGTGACTTCCTTCACTCCCGTCATGGTAAACATGCGCAGTGAGTCACTAATGTGACGATGTTGGGAGAGAATAAGCCATCTCTCGTGGGAATGACTTCCACACCCAAGAATTCACGTAGTTGGCGGTGTTGGACATGCCATTCAAAATATGTCTGCAACATATTTCATCATCTTGATCCCACCTCCACCTTTCACACGTTTTAGCAGCACTTCCCTCCTCGTTATCACCGGGTTCTGGAGGTCTTGGATTCACGATCACATAGTACACTTTAAATTTCATTGTAACAACCTTTGTCACTCGAATGAAGTCCCCACCATCAAAGCGCTCCAAACTGTGGAAATCCGTGCACATGTCTTTCAACGTCACAAAATCCATTGTAGCGAAATATAAACTTAAGATTATTTTGGTATGTGGTTGGAATGGTTTCGTGACTGAAAAGAAAGTTGGCTTCGAGGCACGTTGTAATGCTTTCCTTAAATTTAAATTTGCCCCTATCAGAAATGGTGTAGCGGGTTGCCGGTATGTATCATCCAAAATATAATGAAACACAATAGTGAATAACATTTGCATAAACGATATTCACCTCACAAACGAGTGTATGGAATCCTGGATAATGGTTTTACAAGAAAGAATTCTACAGAAATTCGTTCTTAATAGAAGATCTACAAAAAGGAAGAAAAAAACAAAGAGAGTAGAGGCTGATTATAAGTTGTCAAAAATCTGGCTATTGTGCTTTATTTATAAAGCACTAGTGACTGCTCACCATGGTTTACACCCTTTCATCATACACCCAATCAATCTGGGCCGTTGAAACAGAAACCATTAAGTATAACGGTCCACATACTGGACTATTAACTAACCAGCTCTGAATGGGTGGGTCTGTCCGAACCGGCACCACCAGCTGTCCAACGGGTGCAACCGTTCGGGTATAACTCGAACCGGTGCAAGTGTAACCAACCAACTATTAACGGTCGGATCTGATCTAACCCAAACCATTGCACCGGTTCATCACACCAGATTCGATCACGAAAACTTTAAGGCTTCTAATCGCACTTGTGAAGTGCAAAGTGCACCATCAAAGCGAAACATTGTGCCTCACTGCCCATTGGCATGCTCAGGTACACAGTGAGCGTGATCATTACAAGGTACACATGCATACACCTTAGTTTACAGCATAAGTATTAAAGTAAGTGGAGCTCTTTTAGTATATAAACACTTACTTTTTTAATTCCCTTCTATGTCTCCCTTTAGGCTTCTTCAACTTCCTTTCATTATTTTGACATACAAAATGAACTCAAAAAAATTGACACGATATATTGAAAAACACTTAACACATGATGGGAATTTAGGGATGGCAATTTAAATTCGATCCGGCGGATGTCCGCCCCATTAGGAACGGGTTTTTTTTACTTTGACTGGATTATGTGGCGGATATGGTATTTAAAAATTAAACATGCAGCCGGTACGGGTCGGATATGGTATTTAGTGTAGCCTGCCCCGCCCGTAATTAAGTTTATATCTAACCCTGATTCTCTAGTTCAATCACAGCCGTCCATCTTAAGTATAAGATGTCTCAAAAAACCCTACCACAGCCACTTTCTTTTCTTCTTTTCAGACATTCTTTCTCTTCTCCAAAAACGGCAGCTGAACCTCTCACTTTTTTGGCTGGTTTCTCCCCCACACCTTCATCCTCTTTATGCACTGCCTCACCACCGTCCACCATTATTTTTGAGTTTAAGGAGTGATTGAGCCATGCAGTAGTTATAAAATTCTACATTGAGTGTACTTTCTTTAGACTTGCAGCTATAAATTGAAGGAACTCATATGCTGGTGTACATAATATCTTGTGTGCAAGGGAAGAGTGTACCACGCTCTATGAGCTTTACTGTGCTTAATTTCTTGTTCCAAAAAACTGGAGTCAAGTCTATGGATGTGGTTGCAAGAAACATTCTGCTCTTTTTCTTCAGTTGGAGAGTATGTAGCTTTTTGACAGAGTAATTACTTCCTTTTATCATATTTTTTTGACTATACATATAATAGATGCTCTTTGAACGCGCTGCCCACCAGTGTTGTGCATCAGGGGAGATCAGGGAGAATTCCGGCAGCTTTTACGACAACAAAAAAAAAGGCTGGGGCGGTTTTGGGTTTTTTAGGAGTCTGTAGGATCGGGAATGGTATTTCCATCCTTTGCCCCGATGGCGGGGCGGAGTTGTTTATAAGGACTATCGGGGCAGGTGCAGATTTCATCAAATCCGCATCCGACCCGTCCCATTGCCATCCCTAGATGGGATTAATGTTAACAAAATCACATCATGTATAGCACTGCTAAAAGTAGCAAAAATGAAAAGCAAAACCTAAAAGAATTTAAGGTTGTCAAAAGCTTCAAACATAAGCCAAGTACTGATGTCCAGTTACTAATTTATGCAGCTAGGTTGCCACAAATTAAATCTTAATACAGAAAGTCACAAATCAAATCCTCCTAAACTAACAAAACAAGTATCAAAAGGATACAAACTTATGCAATTACCTATGGTTCAAAATGGCACATAGGCACTTTCTTGGCAGAGGCAACCTCTTAAAAGACATGAGAGTGCAGTATTTGTGTCATCTGCTTCAATCCCTTTTAAGTGTGGGAAGAGTTAAGGCGAGGCGACAGTTGCAACTTCAATTCTAGGCTGCCGTTTGGAAGACCGAGTAAAATTCAAAGCAGACCTTTGAAAACATTCCCTCTAAATTTCTAGGCTTCTAGCCCTACAGTGTGCTCACTGCAAATTCTTTAAATTTCCTTCCTCGTTTTCCTTTCCAATGTCTTCTTTTCATTTCTTGCCTTCATTTTTGGCATTGCGTTCAATGACAAAAGTTCAAACTATTCCTCATCAACAAGTTTTGTTATGCTATGCAAGTTCACAAGTAGATCTGCATTTTCCCAGATGCACAAGATAACAAAGAGCTGAAACAATGCCTAGATCATCTATACTTTGAGTGAAGAGTTTGTTATGGAGTGCCACGTGATAGAAGGATAAATCGTTCTGTTCTTTGTAAGCAACATAGAGAAGATTGATGCCTTGTACCCCAGCAGTACTGGAATTAGAGGCTTGTAGTTCACTATGAATTGCATATCCCAGAATAAATCAATAAACCAGTCGCATACTTAATATACTTCTATCAAAGTGTACTACTTTGTGAATGGGAAGCACTAGATCGGTAGACATGTACACTCTGATTTTCTCATTTTTCAATCACAGCGAGTGATGGTAAAAGAGAAATCACCCCCTAGCCCAGAACGAAACTGCCAGTGTCAATCTCCAACTTCTGTAGTAATTGTAAGCATATAGCCTAGCATAAGAACCGTAACAATAATAATCACCATGGAAAACAAAACAACGAATAGCCAGAGTACATTTTTCAGGTCTACAAAATTGGTTCTTTCTTGCATTATTCAATCTCAATGTTGCAAAATACGAAATCTACTAAACAACAGAAGCAGATATCAGGAGGTGACCTTTATGTACACTTTTCATATCAATACCTGCTAATCCTAAGCCAAAAACTTCAGCTAATGACTGTAGTGAGCAACATATACACATTAATCTGTCACACGAACAGATGATACTACTGCCATTAATGCCTACAGATCCTAAGCAAAGATCTTCAGCTGGGTAAGATGTGAACAGAGTTGCTTACAGATCCTAAGCAAAGATCCTAAGCTGGATATTAGCCACACAAAAACTTAGTTTGTAAATTCAACTTTGAGCCAACAATCATCAGAAGATGATCTTACCAAGCAGGTCAGTTGCCCATTCTCCTTTCTCCAGAAATCCTTAGTCTCTTCGCTCTCTCAACGATAGTTGATATACAGATATAATGAATACCATGTAGTTCAGCGCATTGACATCAGAGTACGGACTCTTTTTTCCCTCTCAGCCTTCTTTGCAGTTGGGGTCCTCTCCAATTTGCGCAGTTCCTCCATCACCACTTTCCCAACTGTATCAATAGAGTTCAGGAGCCTCTTCTGGGGTGTGAGGAAATCTGAATCTCCAGCATTCTGATTAGTGACATCAAGCAGTATCTTTGGCACTTTACCAACTGATGCTGGGCCAGTCCTAAGTTTAATGGTTGGATTTGGAGAGATCATCGAGAAGTCGTGCTCAAGGTGAGCAGCTGGTGTATGCATTGAAGGATAATGTGCTCTATGGTCCTGAGGTAATGGACTCTCAAGTTGTTGGCCTTCGGTTTCTCTCAAGCGTGCTCTTCTTCTTTCAATGGCCTGTTAAGAATAATTGTTCAGAATCAGTTTCGTCCAGGACATGTGCTCAAGAAACCCGTAAGTAAAAAGTGCCAGCCAGAAAAAGGCACCAGAACTTAGAAGAAGATGCCCACCGTATCCATTCTATTTTAAATTCATTATGATGCTGAAGACTATATAGCTTCAGGAACCATACCTAAATGAACTATTGCCATCAGACGTTTATAATTTGTGCTCAATTTAAGAACACAACACTATGAATTAAGAAGAATCAAATAATGTGGATACAGGTAGCACTATTAACTTGTATGCAACTCTAAACAGATTGAACTTAATCGAAACACTCTTACTATTCTCCACCAAATTATGGCTTTCCATCGGGTTTCGTTAACCGAAAAAACTGACTAAACACAAAATGACCAAAAAACTGTACATATTTAAAATTGATAATTAAAGAAAGCGAATTGAAGTGATCTTTACTTCAAACCAAATCTGCGTTATAATAAGGATCATTTAACAACTCAAAGATGGATGATGGCTCCTCTATTCTTTTTCAGTTATACTTCTCCAAGTCACAAATAGAAACTATAGTGATCATATGTACAGTGTAACACTCAAGTAAACAAAAGTAAGGAAAATAGTACAAAGAAAAAAAAACGAAGATAATTGGATCTATCCAAGATTCTAAATGGTTCCATCTGAGGGCCTTGAACCAACTCATGTAACTAAGTAGAAAGAACATGATCCATCTATAACTATACCCCCGTAACCTGAAATGTGGAGACCAACACAAAAAAGGAGAACAACGCTAACATACGGGTAAGTAAATTTATACACTACCTTCATATTAGCGTAAAAACATACACATACCTTATCTTGACCTATGTTTCCATGAAAGAGTCCCCTACGGCCGTACCAAAAATCAAACATAATAGTATTCTCAACCTATCAAGCATCAGATCAAGAACTAACCCCTTAAATCAAGAAAGCGAATTGCTTAATGAAATTCAATTTGACCGACTTGTCAAAACCCATATCCTCAAACTAATTACCCAACTATGATCAACATACTCAAAAACCACCAAGGTTAATCACACTTCACTAAACCTCCATCACCCAATTAAGCAAAATGAATCCGAAAGACAAACTTAATAAAGTTAAGCACATGACTTGATTGTATTCTAAACCCAGTCAAGCACCAGATCAAGACTTAACCCATGAAATGAAGAAAATCACAAAAGATTACTTAATGAACTGACCAAAACTGCTAAAATCATGACTCGTCAAAACCCTAATCCCTAATCAAGACCATGATTAACATATCCAAACGCAGGATTAATCACACTTCATCAAAACTCAATTATCCAATCAAGCGTAAGAAATCGATAACAATCAAAACCCAACTTACACCGAAATGAAACATGTCGAATCAAGCAGAACACAGAAACCAACTAATCCAATTAAACGTAAGCATTAATCAAAAACCCCAGTGGCAACTCAGTAATTTTACCCGCACGACTGGAGTGACGTCATGGAGGGGCCTACGTGGATACCAAGAAGGCAGCACGCTGCCACCGCGGCCCGCTCGCTGGACGCGTCCCGCCGCCGGAGTGTTCTCGCGGCCACCCGCCAGCGCTCTATTCGAACTCCGGCCACGCCCATTTCCTCCAAATCTCGAGGCCCCGCCCCGGCCCGGCCCAGCAACACCACCTACAACAGCTCTCAGCGGAGGCGCCACGCCCATCGGCCCACGTGTGCCCGTCAACGGCGTCGTGCCCCACCGAAACGGCACCGTCGCACTTCCGGTCTCCGCCACGTCGTCGTGTAACACGCCCGTTCTACCGAGGGACCTGAGACGGCGAATGTACCTCTCGGCAACGTCGTCTGGCCTCGACAGTCTGTCTCTTGATTCCGGCATTTTGTCCACAAAACGGCGACGTACGGTTGAGATGGCGAGTGCGAAAGGAGAGAGGGAGAAGCTTAAAAAGAGAAATGGCGAAATGGCAAATTTTGAAAGTGGGAATTGGGCGGTTTTTTATAGAGAAATGAAAACTCAAATTTTTGGCAGTGCTATGAACACTCCGTAATTGCTACTACCCCACGCGCAGGAGTTAACCCGACAAGGAGTTGCATTAGTGAGATTAGGAGTGTCCAATAAGTGGACCTTCAAAATTCGGTGGAAATTACAGATGCAAGCGCGTGGAGATTACGCGCGATGGTTTTGAAATTTGAATGGTGGAAGCAAGTTCGCATGGGCGGTAAGCTGTGCCGTTGTTGAGGAAGTTACGGTTTTGGCCCTCTAAAGATTGCTAGCTAGCTGGACATGTTTAGCCCCCCTAACTTCTGAAAAAAATTATTTTTCCTTGTACAGTTCATTTTTACACCTTACAATTTTCGTTTATCGTTTTTCATTTTGGTTGTTTTTGTATCTAATTAAAAAATCTAATCATGTACTTTTGTCATTTTGACGAGATTTTTTTTTTTAGATAATTTTTTTTGCGTGATTTTTTATTTATACCATTTTTATTTCGTATTTTGTAGCTACTTCATTTGCATTTTTTGCCTGGATGTTCTCGCAATTTTATGTGTTGATGTACCATAATACCCCTAAAATCTCTCTAATTGTCAGCTCCAAGGCCCAGCCAGTCACATGCAACCCCACCCTTTTTCTCTTTTCCAACGACATTCCCCCTCCCTCACCGCTGGCCCAAATTCCCAACATCCAACACCAACACCATCATTGATAGGCAGAATTAGTGGTTGAGGGTTGGTGTTGAGGCTGTGATGGTGTTGGTAGTGGTGGTGGATGGTGTTTCTGTGGTTCGGTGGCAGACGTAGGTTACGAATAGCAGCGGAGAAAAAGAATGGTTGTGGGTGTTATTGTATTGGTGGTAATAGGTCACGCATGGTGGTGGAGAGAAGACCGACGGTGGTTTTGTGTTGCAGAGGTATAGTGGCGGTAATGGGTCATGGTGGGGGAGAAAAGGCCAATGGTGTTTTTGTGGTGCAGTGATGATTGTGTGGGTGCAGTTGTGTGGTCCTGATACGGCTGGAGAAGATGAGATCTGAGGTGTTTGGTAGTTAAGGGTAACGTTGCAGTGGTACAATGGCAATAGTGGCAGACCGATGGCGGTTTTGTGTTGGAGTGGCGGTTGTGTAGTCATGATACGAACGGAGGAGATGAGAATTGAGATACGAAGTGTTTGGTGGTGGTCATGGTGGCTGTGGCAGAGGTACTGTTTATTTGCAATGGCACAATGACGTGTGTGGTTTTTTGCAGTGGCACGGAGGCAGTCTATGGTGGCGCAATGGTGGAACTATTACAAAGAGTAAGAGGGGGAGAAAATTGATGTGATGGTTTCAGAAGGCTACATGAAACAGCGTTTATGTTCACAACCTACTTTAGTCACACCCAAGGGCTCACCAGGGATCCCGTTTTGCGTAACACGTCACGTAATCAACAGTCAATTTTTCAACGCTCTCAAGCCGGTCAAGGGGACACATACTCAGTCACGTGAATTGCTCGTGAAATTGCTTGTGAAACACATAAGGTATGCCTTCCACCTCAAGGGGGTCGGCCACCCTAGGGGATCAGCCACCTTGGGGGGTCGGCCACCCTAGGGGGTCTGCCACCTACCTTGACGACCGAAAACCATCGCTCGCAGTCGCGCGTCGTAGTCGCGACAACCGTCGCTCGCGGTCGCGCTCTGTCGCCGTGACGACTGTCGCCCTGTAGTTGTGACTACCGTCGCTCGCGGCCTTGCTCCGTTGCCGCGACAATCGTCGCTTGAGGCCACGCTCTGTCACCCGATGACCATCGCTCGTAGTCGCAACTACTGTCGCGCTACGCGGCTGATACAGCCGTGCCCCGAGGCTCTGTCACAATGTCATGCCCCGTGGCACCATACACACTCTGTCGCGCCTATGCGTCACGCCACTGATACAGCTACGCCCCCTGGCTCTCTGTCACACTACCGTGCCCCCGGGCACCATACACACTTCACCGCGCCCGTGCGCCATCTCCATGAGATGTCAGCTATTGTCCCACAACGGTCGTCGCCGCGCCCATGCGCCACAATCATGTTACAAGCCCTCGGGCACCACTCTCATTCACCACACCATGCGCCCCCCGCCATAGACGTGGAACATGCTTCGACCCACTCTCCGAAGTGTGTAACATCTCATGGGGTTAGGCGACTCCTCCGGGACACTATCTTTGCCATGGAGCTTTTCAACTTCCTTTCCTCCAGGTAGACGGCTCCTCTGGGATGCTACCTTGACGCGCTCCGAGTGCTTCGGCACAAGGACTCACCCGTGGGGATAGGCGACTCCACCGGGACACTATCTACACCAGGAAGCTTTTCAACTCCCCTCCCTCCAGGTAGATGGCTCCTTGGGAATGCTACTTCTGTCAGTCGGGTAGACGGCTCCTACGGCATGCTACCTTGACGTGCTCCAAGTGCTCCGGCACAAGGACTCACCCGAGGGGATAGCGCGACTCTTCCGGGACACTATCTCCCCTAGGGAGCTTTTCAACTCCCCTTCCGCCAGGTAGACGGCTCCTCCGGGATGCTACCTCGGCCCGTCAGGTAAACGGCTCCTCCAGGATGCTACCTTGACGAGCTCCGAGTGTTCCGGCACAAGGACTCACCCACTGGATAGGCTCGCTCTCTAAGACACTATCTCCGCCATGGAGCTTTTTAACTCCCTTTCCGCCAGGTAGACGGCTCCTCCGGAATGCTACCTTGACGCGCTCCGAGTGCTCCTACATAAGGACTCACCCATGGGATAGGCAACTCCTCTGGGACGCGCTCCGAGTGCTCCGGCACTGGGGGCTTGCCTCGGCACCCCTAAGTCCTAGGGACTGTGACCCCCGGATCACTCTGAGACAGGAGTAGGTCTTCGAAGGGCATCTCGCCTAGTCCACCTAGCAGCTGGGCGTCAGGTCTTCCCTACCACTACCAAGCCTGTTGGACTCTGCAAAAGCTTGGATTGGTGGCTAGATCAAGGGGGTTCTTTGGCCACACCGACACTGTGGGAGCCAGTCTTTTCGGACAGACAGAGCGACGATGTGCGGGGCAGGCCGGGTGAATATGCGATTTGACAGTCCGTGGAGTACCGACAGCTGTGGACCCCTAGATGACGTGTCACTCCCGGAGAGCGACACGTGTTGCGTGATGACATCATCATCTCAATATCTATAAATAGAGGTCTTGATAATTCATTTGGAGGACTTTAGATTTTCAAATTCTCATAATTCTCTCTCACTTTCTCTTTCTCTTTCTCTCTCTAGAATTCTAGACTGAGAAACATAGTTGAACCCCTGACGCTGGACTCAAGCATCAGACCGTGACTGTGGTCGTATATTCACCGTGGTTTGTCGCCCTCACAACACTGCCACCCTCAGGCTCTGTCTGAGAAGCCCTTCCTTGCTCCACCCTTGCTGTGTTCCACATCAACACACTTGGCATCTAACTCAGATTGCATTATTTATGGCACCTCCACGTCAACTGCGAACCCACTTTCCTTGACATCAGTTTATTTTTGCCTTTTTAAATGTGGCAAAGGTCAGTTGGAAAAAGACAAAAGCTCCTTATAGGTATTTTCACATTTTCTCACTTTTTGAGTGGGATTTTTTCAAAACAAAAAGGTGAAAAAATAAAAATGTTAAACGAATGGCCCTAGAAAAAGAACTGAGATTTCCGGCATATATACCATTTATCCTTCGGTCAACTGCCCATTTTTATTTTGAAATAAAAAAGTGTTGATTGAAAATAAGATATAATCCAAGCATTGTTGGGATATTTTGAAGCATAAACATTATTTTATAGCTCATGTGTGTTTATAGAAACTTATAAAGCTTAGAAGTTACTTTGTAGCTCATTTACTCTATCCTGCACCAACTAGAAATTTTTGATAAATTCTTAGAAATCACAATTTTATACATCACGTTGTATATGTTGGTATTTTTGACCGAATATTGTATGGCATAGTTTGTGACAGATGTCTCTGTGTTCAATAACATTTGCGTTCTTCACAGAGCATAGATGTCTGTCAAATTTGCAAATGATAACAAGTCTATATATAGTGAAAACCTAAAAGACTTGAGGTCTAAATTCCCAATTGCCAAACCTAAATTCCCAATATCTAATTGAAAATTTATTTTCTCAAATTTTCAATTCTTAAAATCTGAAATTATAACTTCTTAATCCCACAATTCTAAGAATGGATTCAAACTTCAAAAAATTCAACTGAAAGAATCAAACACGGATCTAACCGTGAAAATCGCCGTCGTGACCTTTGGGAGGTGGTGTCTTGTGCTCTGTCGCCTTGTATACTTCTTTTTACAAGATCATCTTTGTATATATAGTAGAAGCATGAATAACCAGACTCCCATGAACAAATCAAATGAGATAAGGAAACAAAAGAGAAAACATTCTAGTCATCTGAAAAGAAAAGATTTTGAATGGTACAAAAAGAGTTACGATGACATGCAACAGCCACCCTTACTCCCACCAGGATATGAGTCCTGGCCAGGAACAATGATCTTGGTTCCCTTGAGAGATGCCGATTTCCCGTAATCTGGCCCCTCAGCAATTAGGGACTTCTTGCTCATGATCCTATATATTTCTGTTAACACTGTCAGAAATGCGCTTTCAACATTGGTGGCCTCGAGCGCCGATGTCTCCATAAAGCACAGGTTCTCTCTTTCAGCAAACTCCTGGGCATCTTCAGTTGGTACCGCTCGAAGACTTCCCAAGTCGCACTTGTTACCAATGAGCATAATGACAATATTCTTATCGGCGTGGCCCCTTAACTCCTCGAGCCACCTCGCCATGTGGTCGAATGATTGACGCTTTGTCATGTCATATACCAGCATTGCACCAACTGCACCCCGGTAGTACGCACTCGTCACTGCTCGGTACCTGAGAGAACCTTAAGAGACTCAGGAAGATAGATATGGAGTAACATAAATTTAGTGTTCAACACATACATAAGAAATGGAAAATCTTCGGCCAGTGACTGCCTAGCCCAATAAAACCAGTCAAAATGAGCACTGCTTGGTAACCCTATATCCCCAGAAATTATAACAAGCATCTATAGTAGACATGCCAGTAAAGGCATATATAATGTGGCAATGAAATGTGGTACCTTCCAACTGGATAATGGAATAGTTCGAAGATGCAAAATAGATATCACACTCGAAAAACTTCTTCTTTTTGTTAGATATCCAATCATTTACCAATGAGCATAATGACAATATTCTTAACTTCTTGAGGAAAAGGAGGAGAATAGCTGAATCAAATATGTAGTTGATGTATACGACAATGAAGGTAAATTAAATTGCAATACGGGAGAATAAATTGGTGGCATATATGAAAAAGTGCTAAGAAGGATTTTCAAAACAAATTGGAAGGAGTGCATAGCAGAGATGCAGGGCCACCTTCTGTATCCTTTGAGCTTAGCAAGAAATTCTGTTAAGAAGTAGGTGCACCTATCAATAATCTAAAAGTGGACTGGCTCAATAATAAGAAAGAAATGAGAACGAACAGATGCCAAAGGGGAAAAGTGAAGTGCATATGTGATGTATATCCTTAGTCCAACCATAGTGGTCTGAGATAGATGTAAACTACAATAACGCTTGAAACTCTATGCTTTCTAGCAATGCTTCCTAAAAGGAGTGCACTGCAATTACGCCTGAAAGTTTATCCTTCCTAATTCGTTCAGAAGGTGAGTATCAGAATCCAAGAGAACCCATAATACATCTTATCAACGATTTCCAGACGAAGACAGAAAAACAAAAAGGAAAATAACATAGATCTCCTTATCTCGAGCATCCTAAGATGCACTAGATGAAAGATTCAAAACTTTAATCATATTTTACGCTGCTAAAAAAAATGTTAATCTGCAGAGCATAGCGTGCTTGATCTCATGCATTCTCATATGGGGTATTAGACACTTTCTATCAATGAGAAGATAGAGAAAATAGTCAATTCGACAACTGCTTTATCCATGGCATAGCTTACATGCCAAGAGTCACCTTTAGTATCATATCTGAAGCCAACTTGCCATAGATCCAAAGCCGCAATATAATCTTCAAAATCTGTTTTTCAATGCGTCGAGTGTAAAGATCTCTTGCCCAGCATTTGGAAAATATGTCAATTTATTGGATACCGTAAATAGTTGCTGACTGAACAAATCATTGAAAAGTTCAGAAAGCCTATCCAAGGAGCTTAACAGTTTATGAAGCATCTAAAACTCATTTCGGATGGCAAAACAATGTTCGTAGCCTTTTAAATGCTTATAAATAGGAGATGTTGATGCATAATACCGTAGTCGAGAACATTTTAAGCAACTACAGTTAAATCTACTCCAAAGCTAATAAGAAACCATCCCAGTTCCGAACGACTTGGATAAGATGGCATTGTTCAGGCAAATTGGTACCTCTAACCAAACAAGATTCTTTACACAAGTATCTGGGACCGCAATGGTCACTTCTTTTAGAGCAAATGGTAACTTGGTATGGTATTCAAAAGGACCTTGATTTAACTCTTTCTGTTCTGGGGATGCATCTCAATTTCTCTCTTCACAAGCAATCGAGGCGGGCAGGTTTTAGGAAGTGAAGCAATATTATACGAATTGGGTTCGTTTCTTGATAGCTCTAGCTTTTAGAACATATTGTAAACATGCACTTCTCATCAATACTTAACCACTAAATTGCTTATAAAAATTGATTAACCAGTAAATTGCTTATAAAGATTGATACACAAATTTTTACTAGCTGTATGCAGGTCATTGAATCTCCGATTGCAAAAGACATACTAGTTATATAATCATGCAAGATCCCCATCCTGAGTAGTCAATTTAAAGCATGCAGTGCGAGAAATGCATACACATGATCGAACACCTGAAGTTCATTTATCAACATTTAGAGAATGTGGCAAAGGCGGCAAACCTTTCTTGGCCAGCAGTGTCCCAAATCTGTGCCTTGACCATCTTGTGATCGATTACAAGCGTCTTCGTCTGGAATTCAACCCCTATCGTAGCCTTCGAATCCACGCTAAATTCGTTCCTCGCAAACCTTGCAAGAAGCTGCGATTTTCCGACAGCAGAGTCTCCAATCAATACAACCTTGAATACATAATCAATCTTTGAATTGAAATCTCCATATAAATTCGACATTTTCAATACCCAGATCAAATTTTAACCAGTATTTCCTCTATACACAACCGAAATCCCTCAACCCACAGATTGGAGCATCCAAATGTCGGTTTATGTTATAAGAACCACAAGAATGTAATAAGGAAAAGAATGTTTCAAGAAATAATGAAAGATTGAATTTGACCCAAATGTCGATTTGTAGAAATTTTGGTATTAGAGTAACGGATTAGACAAAGAAATGCAGAGATTGTGGTTAGGTTTAGGGTTTGTTGGGGATCAGATAGATGGAGGGAGGAAAGTTTTTTTTGGTTACAACAGGAAGAAAAGAAAAGGTCAGGGAAACGGCCAACGGCTACTGCGGGCCCATTAACGGTTTTCAAGATTTAATTGTTTTTGTATAGCCGTTTGTTCTAAATGTTTCGTCACAAAAGAGTTAACTTTGTAAAGTCTAATCCACAGCAAAAACGGCGGCAAGATAGCATGCTATAAATATTGTTCCTAGTAGTATGTAGAAAAAGCGCTTTTGAGAGAGTAGAGAGAGCGGGAGCGAGGATTGAGAATGAGAGCGCTGTTAATTTTTGAAGGATTTGGCACCGTCAGTCACAAAACAATTTTGTCAAATGGACAAAATTATATGAACTATATCTTTTTAGAAACTATGAAATAGCCTAAGTAAAGGGGATAGAGATATATCCCATCAAAAAACAATCATATTTTCAATGTACTTGAATATCTGATCACGCGTGTTCGACTACTATTTGAAAATTTTAACATTGTATTCCCTCCGAATGCAATAAACGAAGGCCTTCTAAATTTGCTGGAAAGCAGGTACCTCGATAAAAAGGGCCAACATTTTGAATTCATAATTCCAATTTCAAACCAAACCAATTTATCAGTAAACAATTAATGTATAAACTTTTCAAATTTTGTTACTAGAACGTTTTCTCTTAATTATAGTCTAGATAGCTGAGCAGGGCCTCAAGTCTAGTCGAAGACATGGTGACAAATTTGGCATTCAGAAATTATTCGGCATGGACAATGGTACGGAATTCGGAAATTATTCGGAGAATTTCGTCATCGAATCGGAAATAATTCGGTGGAGTAACAAAATTCGTATCGTAAATCGGGAATAATTCGGTAATTAATCGTATAGCTTACAATGGTTTTAAGTGTATAAAATTTGTAAACTCTCTTCTACTCTTGGGTAAACAGAGCGAGGGAGAATGTAGGGTAATGTTAGATAATTATGTGTGGTAGATGATTTACTTTTGCTGAACTTGAGCGAGAGAGTGGTCTGATGGCACTAACATGTGCTGTAATTAGTCAGCATCACCCAGGTTCGAAACTGGGTGCCGTGTTATCCTTATTTTTCAAGACAAAAGGGGAACAATTTTAAATCGCGATAAATTCGTTAATATCGCGATACTGTGGTATTAGCTCGCGAATCTTTCAAATATTTGCCATAAATTCGCATTTAGAACTTTCTATTAATTTATCGCGATATTCGCAAATTTATCACGAACATTGTTACTATAATTGCATCGGGTCCTCGGGTCTAAATTGCTTAGACTTCGTAAATTTAGTTTATATATATATAAGGGACCACACTTGAGGTCGTACTTTGGCGCACTATATTATGGGAGAGTCACATAATATTATCCATGTATTTGAATGACTCAAGTCATTCAATACAAGGATAATTTTTTTTATATCTCTGAGTTTAGAGTAAAATTACAGTTAAATATACAGTTTTTACGAAGTGGATATTCGTATTCAAAATGTACCATGCGGCATGACAGTGGTAGGTTGCACCGGTAGCTTGAGGTAGTGGATCGCGACAGTAGGTCATTGTGGTGGTGTTGAGGTGGTTGGAGTTGAAGGAGAATAGAATTAAACAGAGAAATAGAGGAAATGTGAAAAGATAGGTATATGTACAAAATGCCTAGTGGGGTTAGCATAGACATTGTCAAAATACGAAACTATCACATTACCTAAAATTGTTAGTTAGGATTACGAAATTCTAATGTTGAGCAAATCTGAGAAATTGTTACAACCCACGGCCGCTGTCGCAACTCGCCGCCACGACCCAGTGTTGTGACCCGTTAGGCTTCTCTTTCCAAAGATCAGGGCTGATTGTCCCTGCTAAGATTCATTCTCCGTATCTTCTAAGAGTGAATAGGGCTTATGGAACTCTGTCAAATGAGAATGAGGATGAAGAATCAATTCCTTCTTTTCAATTCTCAGTTTCATTTACTTAATTGCTTGTGCTTAGAGGGACTTTATTAAGCGTATATAGTGAAATTGGCTTCTCTTCATTTCATTTAAGCTATATTTGCCTGGGATTTAAGATCCCTCTTCTATTATGGCTTTGCCTAGTTTGTGTTGCGTGTGCGCACATGTGCTTGTGTGCATGTATGCATTAAGATTTGGACGCTTGTTGATGAAAGTTGGAGATGAGTTAAAGTTGTTGTGGTGGTAGGTGGGGCGAAGATGGTGGTTTGTAATTGTGATCGTGACCAGCTGTGGTGGTCGGTGGTGGCTAAGGCCTAAAACTGAGATGAGAGAGAGAGAGAGAGAGAGAGAGAGAGAGAGAGAGTTTTGTCTGGTGGGCAGTTATGTCCTTTTATGCAAATTTTTAACGTTGCGCCTATTCCATCTGGTCAACAGATATAAGCAATATTAATGCACAACAACCATCACAATACTAATATAAAGAATAAGTGTTTTGTCGTTGTTTTACAAATAACGATAGCCAACGGGTGTTGTAGAAGAGCTTTTAGTTGTAAGACACTTTCGATAGTCACTAAACCCATTTTTATTTATCAGTCACTAATTACAAGTTAGTAATAAGTTAAATGTCAAGCAATTCGTAGCTATGTTCTCTAGTGACATTTTAAGACCCTTGGATAATATCTTACCAACAAAAGCGTAAAGCACAGTGCAAGAAACCGATATTCTTTTGTTGCCAAGGAGATGCTTTAAAGATGACAATATGCCACTAAATGCTTTTATTTGCCTAGATAGCCACGGAGTTTTGTGCAGTGACAATTTACGTTCTGTCATAATTCCAGTGTTTGGAGACAAATATCTTGGTAATAATCGTCTTCTTTAAAATTGACTATTCCGGGGGGTTTGGGGGAAGAAAAACACGCACATTACCAGTATTTAACATCACTCAGCGGGGCGGTCTTCTTGCACCTACCCCAAAATAGCATAGTATGTACATAGCCAGGAGGATCAAAAACCAAATGATAGAAAGCTCCTCCTGGAGTTTGGCTGCTTTGGCAAGTAAGTCAGCAACTTTATTCGCCTAGCGATAGACATGGCCAAGTCAAATGACCCAATCACGATGCATCAGGGTCCCGTAATTGGTACCATGTGTTAGCGCAAAATGAAGGGGTGGATTGGCACCAGTTAACAATTGAATTATGGTCAGCATCAACATTTAGGTGAAAGATTTTTAATTCCAAGATCCTATGCTTGTTCGAGCCCATCGTTGACAGCTCACAACTCCATGTTCACAAAAAAAAACTGTTAATTGGGTGACTGTTGGATCCAATGCCCTACATGATGACCGATGAAAAACCAGCTCTTGCTTACATATTTGTTTGAGTAACACTTTTGTCTGTGTTGACGCTAACAAAAGGTCTGCATGGGTGGTTTCCATGTGATCCAAATTCGCTAGAATGTTGGTCTTGACGATCCGAAGTCAGATCCTTATGAAGTTGAATTCCTTTGCAAATCTGACCATATGTAGTAAGGATCTCGATCGAACATTTTTTATTTTCAAAGATCATTTTGTTTCCGGTAATCCAAATTTTGTGAAAAGGTGAAGCTGAAAATGGTATCACCGGGGTGGTTAAGTCTAAGGGTTTGTTTTTTATTTTCTCTAGAGCCAATTAAACAGTAGAAGATAAAAAAAAAAAAAAAAATTTGTTTTCCCTGTAGAGATTGTTGACCCAAACTGTGATGTCCACTTTGGATAGTTTGTGATTAGCTTTAATGAACCTACCTATTAAATCGTAAATATCTTCTTGCTAATCATTTCGAGGGAGGCAATGCCCTGTGGCAGGGTTGTAGACCGGTTCATTACAGACGGTATAAAAGCTCTTGTTTGGCAGGGTTCCGTCCCGCTTGCATATCTGGTCCCCATTTATTATTGTCTAATTTGCACTCATTTATTCATGCGCTGATGGTATTGTACCTTGATTTGTCTCTCCACATGTAATCTGGAACTTGCACATGAGGGGGAGTGTTGAAAACGTAATAACATTGTTAGATCCATTCCTTAACAATATACGCTTTTAGAGCAGATGATAACTTAAACATGGTATCACAATTAGCTTTTGAAAGCTTGGGCCGGGTCATTCATTCGGGTTGCAGGTGTGGTCAACATTGGCTAGAGAGGAAGGGTTATGTGTGACTAAGTCTTAGAAATGACGTTAAGGCATAACGAGGGAAGATTGTGACAGCCCACGTCCGCTATGAGATATTTTGTTATTGATTTTATAAGACTCTACCTATATACTAATAAATACTTACTTGACTAACCCTTTTAAAGGAGGTATTGCCCTATTATGGGGCAGTGGACCTAGTAATTACATAAGCTTTTTCTCACTAATGACATTTGCGAAAGTGATGAACAACTAATTGCTAGCTACTGTTGCAGGAATTGGATATTTGGTAGGCATTTTGTTCTCCAAATCCAATTCCAAATTCTTCCTCTGTTATTTGTTTCAATTCTTGTCCAGGCTTCATAAGCGAATTTTGTGGTACAAACAAGCATGTTAAACAACCAATTCATAGTGCCTCTTTGTTATAATACGTAGGAGCGGGGTGCCCAAAAATTGATTGATGATGAACAGGGGTAAGAAATTTTCAAGGACGGAAAGGCTCCAGTTTTCATGACAGATGATATCTCCTACCTTTCTGCTTCCTCATTGTTTCCCAAACGCCGTTACAAGGAGGTCTGCAAAAGAGCCATTTGTCATGCCAAAGGAACACTTTCGCCCTATTTTCAATGTTTCAGGTCACTGTTATCAAAGGCGCGTTTAGGCTCAAGAAGCACTCCCCATGCCTCACCTCAGCCCCTCCAAAAAAAAGCGTCCCTTGCTCACCAAGGGCCTAAACGTCTAAAGCAAGGAGTAAGGTAGTGGTAGAGGCGAGAAAAAGCCCAAACATCCTATTTTTTATTTTTGTATCGTGGCATCATCTCAACCGCTCCTTGTCTTTTATTCTTTATTTCACAACATAATAAATCAATATCTAAATCACAAAAAATCCTAAAATCCCAAATCCTTAATCAATCGGTTTTCATATTTTTGTTCATTGTCCTAATGTTTCGTCTCCGATTGTTACTCTTTTTTAAGTAAATATATTCCTTCACTTTACCTTATAGACAAATAAGATGAAATTAAGGAGGAATCTCTACCAGACTTGAAGTCTAATGAAGAGGATGATGTTGTCATGTTCACTTAAGATTAACTATTTCTTATTGGATTTGAAACTTTTTCTAATCTTCAAATTTTGTTAAATTGCCATGTTCTGAATTTTTTTTTACGTAATTTTATCGGTTTAATATACTTACATTAATTTATTTTATTTTGTACCTCACTTCGAAAAGGCATATGCCTGCCTCTTGCGCCTTACACCTAGACTCTATAAATCATTTACGCGTTAAGTGCGCCAGCATTTTTAATAATTATGTTTCAAGTCATGATGCTTTTATATATAAAATAGAAAAAGAATGACCGGGTTGTTAGGCTTCTACGATAAAATTGTGAGGGTAGTATTTGTTTGTAAGAACTCTTCCCCACCGTTTATCGGGATTAGTCCAAAGTCTCCAAGTTAAGCTAAGCATCAGGACTCGGTTAGTTTCAAGGGCATCGCAAAGAGTCATCAAGCCACCATTTTTCCTTTTTTTTTTTCCGACCTGGTGAAAGCGCGCCAAGGAATAGTTCTTCATTTAGTATGCTCATTAGTGTGCCTTCAGATAAAATTTTCGAGTAACGGAGTCCAATTTTTTGCGATTACAAGTGGAAATGGAGAGAGATTGATAGGTCAAGAACGATGCTGACTTTCCCTGAAAGAAGGCGCAAAGGAAAAGTTGTTGGCAAATAGAAAGGTTGTTGAATATAATCAGTGAATATTGAAACAGGAAGTGGAAGAGCTTCCTTCATCTGTGTACGTACGTAAGAGAGGGCGATACAGACAAAGATTTCGGGCTTGCATAAACAAGGCAATAGCACACTGCAATCATTGGCTTTGCTTGGCTGTAAAAGGGTCGCAATTTATTTATTTAAGAAAAAGAAGAGATCCCAAAAGAGGAAACGCAGTTAGCCCGTTAGCTCCCCTTTTGTCATTACACTCCATTTATGTTGCACTACTAGGTTTCATGTTTACTTTCTCAATATAGTTATTCCCTTTTACCAATACTTCTAAGCGAGAGATCATTTATAACATGTTCTTGCAACTAAAATACTCCAATCATCAACATTTCTACATTGTAATAAAACAATGTTGCTGAATATGTTGTATCATTATAAGTTTTAGCAATATCGATAAAACCGTTTTTGCAGTAATCTTTTAGTACTGAAACTGTTTCAGGAGAAGTGTCGTACAACTGAAGATTCTTATTATTCACTTCGTCTGATATATCTTCACATCAGTGGTGTCGTAAAAAACTAAGGGAACAAAATATGTGTTATACATCCTATAGTGTAAAGTTACCATCTGCTCTTAAAGCTTAAACTATTAGAGATTGAGCCCAACAATGTTATCATGCTTTAATACTCCCCCACGTGCAAGCCCCTGATTGCACGTGGAGAGACGGATCAAGACAGAAATAAATAGAAGGGGGAACCAGATATGCAAACAAGAATAATTGAACATACAATCTTGCCAAATCAGAGCTCTAATACCATGTTAAGTTACTATCTGCTCTAAAAGTTTAAGCTATTAGAGAATGAGTCTAACAATGTTATCATACTTTAATACATAGGTACGAGGGAACAAAAATGAATGGCTTCCACGCGACATCAGTTTGAAAGGAAAGAATAGGTCGGTTAGGATTGTGATGCTACAAATGAAGGGGCAAAAGCGATGCATTGCTTGTTCCAAACAGAACCTAACAAAAACAGGGTATATGTTACCAAAAAGAGCAAGTAAAAGTCTAAGTACTAATTGATAATGGCAAAGGAGATGCTTTATTACTTTATCATATACAATCTAATCTACTTCTTGCCTCTCATAGTGAACTTAACAGAGAGCTTCCATACAGCTACAGTACCTGTTATATATCTCTTAATTTGGATATCAGCAGCTTTCTTACTTCACCACTAAACAGAACAAAAGAAAAAAGAAAGCTTCCTTTCTTCTTTGCTCAAGGCCAGAAAAAGAAAAGCACTATTGCTATGCACTTCTATTGTTCTACGTCCTCTTCCTTATTTCTGTGTACAGAAGCAAATGAAACCGTTTTTTAACTTGGGACGCGCTTCTGGATACCGGAACATTTGCAGTTTGCCCGGCTATCAGAAAGTGTCTGCAATTAAATTTAAACGTCAGTGGGAAGACTGAAAATAGTTGACGAGCGTGTGCTTTGTTTCGTAATTTCTCTTACCTTGAACTGTTTTTGAAGGTCTTTGATATAGTCAACAGCCAAATCTAGCATGTCTGCTGTGTTCGTTTGCTGCCAAAAAGAAACCAAATTATTTGAAGCTCTATGAATATAATCTTCACACGATGAAAGGGTGAACTCAAATCCTACCTTGTCCATGTTTGGGACAAGCTCTTGTAGCTTCCTCATTCGTTCACTGATCCGGGTTCTTCTTACCTGAAATTACAGCATCCGTTTTAGGAATATCTTGGTTTTTTTTAATTGCATCACTTGAGCCAACTTTAATAAGAAAACTTACTCTGTAGATATTGGGTGCTACTAACAAAGCAACAGAGACAGTTCAATTATTATAGTGACGGGGAAATGATATGGACTGCTAATTAACATAGATTAATAACAAGTACGAACAATCTTATTTGGGATTTGGCTAAATTACCCTCTCTGCAATGCTTCTTGGATGAGTGGCACAGCCTCGCTTTGCACGGATCTTGCAGGGAACAGAATCTTGAAACTGTAGAAACTTCTCCATTGCAGCAATTTCAGCTGAGGTCTTTGGTAAACTTAGATGGTGAGACAAACGAGGTGTGTGACTCGAGAGCTCCACATCCTGCTTTGGCAAAACAAAAAGAAAATAAAACAATGCAATGGCTTTGGTTCATCAAATGATGAATGAAACTCGGAGAGAAGATATCTCATTAACAAAGTGATACCTGAACAGCAGCATATAATTTCCCATCATCGTCTAGTTCCCTCTTTAGGCCAGTGAAATTTTCTGAGATATGCATCGGATCGTTCCAGGAAGAAAAGGGGTACTCAGAGGAGTAATATGGAGTATCTCCATTGCCATTTTGGAGCCTTGCATTGTCAGGGTCACTGGCCTCAATACTTTCACCCTCAAGTTCAGATATCCGAGACAACATTCCTAAGGATGATGGTATTCCGGATAAGAGGTTCAACTGGCTCTTCAACCTGCCTGGTAACGGACTTAAATCTCCATTAGTACCACCTCCAACTCTATAACTCCCAACACCTCTTATCGTGGCATAGCCTGCAAATTGCTGTGAAAATTCAGTATTTCATTATAGCATCAGCTCGTAAAAAAGACTCAATCGAATACATGAATTTTCTTGCAGGGCTCCATTGGAAACAAAGAAGCAAAAGAAAGTGTACGGTTCTCCTGCTCCCATTAGCACCCCAAAAAGAATAGACTTCAGAGGTCAAGTAATTCATCGCTCTGGCTTTTCTCAGCACCCAAAAACAAGATTATTCGACAAGTTGTCAATCGTAACTGTCAACTTTCCGGTCAGTTGCAGAGAATATATATCCTTTTTTGCAATAAAAATTTCAGTAATCCGATGATCTACTGTAGATGGGATAAATTTCAGTCGGTGAATAGAAAAGGGATATACTATAAATAGGATAATCTCCAGTTTGTGAACAGCTTAACAAAAGTTTCCAAAACCAGTCAAAAAAGAGTAGAAATAAAGAAAAACCCGAAAATTGATATCAGCTTGTACGTTACCTCAATGCTCTAGAAATTAAACCATCCATGGATTATAGTATCCAAGTCAACTTTTGAGTTACTACAACAACGAAGACAATCCAAATTCTGGCCAGCCACAACATAGTCAAATTATACAATAAATTCCACAGTTAAGAGTAAGAACTTGTACAGTACCATTTTGTGCACCGAGGTTTGAAAATAATCCAGCAGGGGAGCTATTTTGCCTCATAAGGCCAGAGCCCATTTTGGGTTGCTCCGCTCCCATTGAACCCACAACCCTATACCGACTATCCACATCTCCCACTCGGGTCGCCGCCAAATTTGCACCCCCTCTGGGATAGTACGGCGGCAACTGTGGATTCAAAGCATATCCATTTCCCATACCTTTGCTATCATCATCTTCAGACTCCTGAAAACTTTCAGAAATCAAATTTCCATTCCCATCACCATTTGACCCGAATCTTGAGCTCAGCCCATGGGTTTCCGGACCCAAATCACGGGTCTTTTCGATATCCGCAAGCATATAGCTGGGAGCAGAACGAAACCGCAACAACCCAGAATTTGTATGGTGGTTGTTCATGCTTAAGCTCATGAACACTCCTGTGTTGTTCGTGTACTACTTCTGCGTGTCTTCGGCTGGGGATTAGAGGGAAATATAGAGGTAGAATCGGTGGATAATGCTAGGGAATCACCATACATTCCTTTTCTCTACCTTTTTTGCAGGAAAAGTTCTGCAATCTTTTTCAGGGGAACTTGCTTGATTTTTAAGCTGTTTAGGGATGAATCTTGTGGAAGAAGGAAGTGGGTTTCCCTTTGCCAGTGTAGATCTGAGGTTTGGTTTGTGTCTGCTTGGCTCTTTTGCCATGAAACTAAGCTCAGGAGGAGATAATGAAGGTCGAGGGCTGTATTGTGATTATGTGGAAGTCTGAGGTCCTTGATGTGCAGTAAAAGGAGAATACTGTGACCTTTAAAATGATTTCCAACCAATTTGAGCTACACTAGTTGACTTTCCATTTCCGGTAAGCCTTCATTGCATTAATTTTATTGAAGAAATAAAGAATTATCAGAAGCAAAATTTCTAATTTAAAGAACAAAGGTGATTAGCCTTGCGGTAAATTAATCACATGCTTAATAAGATAAATAAGACGAAAATGTCAAATACCATAATTGCAAAGTGACAAATAAAAAGAGTATTTATGTTAAGCTAAAACTCTAACAAAAAAAGAGTGAAAAAATACCTTGTAAGGGTACCTAGCCCTGTTCGTTTACTATTCTCATTTTTATAATTTTTGTAATGATGATAAAAAAAATATATGTCTTTTACGGTGTGTGTTTACCATCTTTTGTTTTCGTTTTAAAAAACAATTAATTCAAAAAGTACGAAAATGTGAAAACACTTTTTTTTTTAAATTTGGCCTCCCCTTGTCAGAGAAAAGTAACCAAAAAAATTTGTTGTAATGGTGAAAATACAGAATCATATTTTCTGAATAGATACGAAAATAATGAAAAATAAAATAAAATAAATATAGAAGATAAAAACGATAAACAAATAGAACCTAAAAGAACCCCTCCCTCACAAAAGGGAAAAAACGATAAACAGAAGCTCTGATGGACGAAGAAGCAACCTCAAGGGAGCATGTCTGCATCAGAAATACTCGGATAAGGGTCAAGGGCTGGCCTTTCGTGGGTGTATGATAACACACTGAGCTTCCAACACAGAATCCTACCCTTCTTCCTCATCTGAGATCAGATCAGAGGAGCTTGGGACCCAGTGCATTGGCTTGCTCCCTTTCCCAGTTTCCCTTCCTTAATGTTCTGAAATTCTGGATTTGTTTGTCCCCGAGAAAGGGTGAAACATACGTCTTTTTTTTATTTTTATTTTTATTTTTATTTTTATATACGGCTTAAAATTTTAGATTAGCTATATCTTAGCACATTTATATGCTCAATACCGAGTTACTAGCTATTTGTTCTTCCTTTGCGAAGGGGTTAAGGCTATTCGAAACAACGTTTTGAACTCAAAATACTAATTTAACTCAACCAAGATAGTTATTTTCTAAAAAACCTATGTGATCAAGTTACCCGTTACTAGAATCTGCCTCAGCCCTTATATTGCTTTGACAGACTGTATACATGATACTATTGGACATCCTCAAATTAGAAAAATAAATATTTGTAATGCACGAAAAATGTATATATAAGCTTCACATAATAGTCCCCTTAACTACCATTTTCTTTGTTTTTGTTTTTATGCTTTCTAAGAGAGTTGTTATTTGAACTTCAATTTTAATCATTTGAACTTCACTTTCGTCACTAAAGTAACTCACAGGTGCCGTTATACAATGAGCAACAACAGTTATGGAGCTTAAATATTAAAAGTGAAGCTCAAATATCAACAAGCTCAAATATCAACCGGCAACAATAGTTATCTAGCTCCCACCATGATCCCTCTTTTTCCACGAGTTACTCCTTAGAATGTCTGTGCTCTATGAGGGCTCAAACTACTCTGAATAGCAGATGATTGAGACTTTTTGGACGCCTGTGCTCTACGATAAAACCTTCCCATAGTGACTGATTTTGCTGTAAAATCTTCGTGCCTCCGAAATTGCATATTTATAAAATAAACCGCGTAGGTGATAGACTATATTGAAATATGTCATAGGTAGTGGACATTATAAATTAAACCCGACTATCTCTCTTGATAAAGAGGAAAAAAAATAAAAAAAAAAACAAAGGACCATTTGTGTATTTATTGTGTGTTGACACTTGTCTCTCGGTGTCACCCCCCTGAAAGAAAAAAAAAAAGGAAAAAAAAACCAACTTTAATGAGAACTGAAGTTGTCTTATCAGAGAAGAACCTGTTAGATTTTGTTAATGAATTGCAATCATTAAAGCAGAAAGAACGAAACGAAGAAACATGAAGGTAGAATAGGGAGTACAGATTCCGGAATTCAAATGATTCCCAAACAGAATAAGCATTAAATCTTGAACGAATTTCCCTTGTTCCTTGAACAAAAAGTTGGTAGTTACAAGTCATATTTAAGTTGGATTCTCTTTTATATACTTATTAATGGCCCAAGATTAGAATTAAGAATATATAAGTTAATTAACCTTGTAGATATATCACTTTTGCTTAGGTATCTCGTTGCCTCCTGAGTTTTGAGTTTATTGCACCCAATCGTAGTTGACTATTCAAATTACACTTTCACATCCCGTGTTTTCTAGTAGTTTTACGTAAAGCCCTCACTTATCAAGGAACCGTCAAGAAAATTTAGGACACCATACACTATTTTGATCTACCAAAATTGCCCTTAGGACTTACATTAGCAATTCAATGAAGAAGTCTTCCTCTTCTCCGATACCAGCCACCGTTGATGCCCAACTAACGCCACAATCGTCACCGCAGACACTCAACCAACACCATGGTTGCGATCGCTAACAAGTATCATAATCTCTCGCCTGTCTCGAGCTCATGGCTACCATCTAAATCATAACAACCACATTCTCCTCATCACAAAAACACACATACATAGACTCACGCGCACATAGACACATAGATTAGGAAAATCGAAATACCATCCCACCATGAAAACCACCATTCACGTCCTATACTACGACAATCGCTAATGCCCAACCAATGCCACGATCACCATACCAACCAGACCGACACCCAACCAATGCCACGATCGCCATCCCTAACAAGTACCCTAATCTCTCTATACTTAGCTAGTTAATAATGAGTAACAATAACCCACCCAAGCCGAATCATCCTTAAATCCACGTCCTTCTCCTTCATGACTATCGTCCTCAACCTCCACATCGTCGCCTATTGTCGCTGCTTCATTTGTCGCGTGCATTCCCCTCTCCAGTGTCTTTTGACTCATCATTAAATCCACGTCCAACGCAGCAAAATCTCACGTCGTCAAACTTGTAACCCCGGCTCTTACTTATCGGAGCTCTAAGTCGAGCTTAAAGTAGTTGCCAAACATGTGGCATTTTTGGATAAATGCATTGAATTCAATCTGAAAGTTTAGAGAGAGAAATTGTGGCATTTTTCAAAGAAAATCAATGTAATACAAATGACACTTTAAGTCATTTTATTTTGCTCTGAGGGGGTATTATGGTCTATCCACCAATTTTTATTGGAACTCTGAAACTCAAAAGTCAAAGCTTAGAGTAATTTTGTATAATTAGGTGTAACAGTATGTAATAAACTAAAAATCTCAGACGTGTCGGTGTTACAGTTTTGCTTATTAACTTTTATCTCTTACAATGTATCTACGAGTGAAACAAAATGACGTTGTATTCAACTTTGATTATAAATGAAATATCCACAAACAAAATCGTTGTATTCAACTTTGATTAGAAATGAAATATCCACAAACAAAATCATTGTATTCAGAAGCATAAGATGTGCGCGCATGCGTGTGTGTGTGTGTGTGTGAGAGAGAGAGAGAGAGAGAGAGAGAGAGAGAGAGAGTTTCATGTGTTGGTAAGTCCTTGCATCGAAATAAGGAGGAGAACAATGGTACAAAATGATGCGGAATTTGTGTGATTCCCTTGCGTCACCAAAGCATAAAATCTTGAAAGGAATTGAATTTTGGGTTATCCTCCCAACAAATTGGGTGAATCTTAACTCATATGACTCGCATCTAAGTTGCAATTACAAGTTAACATTTTTAAGAATTCGTCTCCCCTTTGCTATTTCAAAGAAAATCAATCCATGTTCCCTTTGTTCAAATCTAAAAATTGTTGAACGTAAAAGTGATAGGTATAACGCGATATAAGGGACGAGTAGAATTAATGAAATGAAATGATTTCTCAACAATATGAGGTCAAGGTTTGTCATCTTTTTGATCATCTCATCTCCTTGATTGCATTACGTCATATTTATTGATGTCACAATCAAGTGTCGTTATCATCATTTGGCTACGTTAAATAACAAGTGAGCTTTTATTCAAAAGCTTTGTTCAGAAGAACGAGCCGAAGAACTACTAAATACGATTTTGATGGCAATTTTATTAGTTTATTTACATGTTAGGTTAATGAAATGACAATTTAAATTCATGTCAGGTCGGCTGATGATGATGATAATAATAATAACTAATAATTCAGTACTTTCGCTAGCTTATCTCCTTTG
The DNA here is from genome assembly GCA_033070095.1 of Escallonia herrerae. Classification (NCBI taxonomy): domain Eukaryota; kingdom Viridiplantae; phylum Streptophyta; class Magnoliopsida; order Escalloniales; family Escalloniaceae; genus Escallonia; species Escallonia herrerae. Next base: position 165,356 of record JAVXUP010002024.1, read on the forward strand.
TGATTTCGTATGACACTTAACGTTAAACCCGTATTTATCTAAGCTAGGGCACCCTTATTTGCCACCTCACAAGCTGTATGTCTTTTACACCTCATTTGCCATCGCCACATTTGTCGCTATATCATTGACAAAATGTTAACCTGATTGGGGCGTGAATTTAAGTATTTCCTTTTTTTGGTTTATAATTATTGACACTGTAAAAATAAAAATAAATAAAAAAGGCATTATAATAGAAACTTTGATACCTTTGGGTTCAATAGTTTTTAACGTTTTACCATGAAATCTCAATACTACATAAGAACATCCCAATGACAAACTTTAGTGACAAGAAAAGAAAGCGCCCAGCTTAAGAGTCTTACAGTCTTAGATCGAAGCAATTCATTTGGTCCCCCCCCCCCCCCCCCCTCCCCCTCCATTAGTATGGCTTCAAAAGACTTAGTCAAAGTATCATTAATAGTTAATGATATCACAAAAAATGTCATTAAAATTTTGATCTAAACTATGTCAGTTATGATAGCGACATAGGCTTTTTCCTATAGCATAGCCACACAATAAGATAAACGTATGTTTTTACTTCACCAAATAAAATCTATTTAACTCTAAAAATATCATCTTTTTGCGTTTACTTTCTATTCTCTCTTGAACTCGCAACTAAATTGACGTGAAAAGCCCGCCAAGACTCGCAACGATTACCGCTATCCTAAAGTCTCAAGTAAGCCGTGTCGACTCGGATCAGAAGTAGTAACGCCAAAGCGAAGTGTCAAATTCACATGAACTTGGTGATCTGTTAGCTGGGCATGGAAAGCTTCCTCCATTTGACTTTGGAATCAACCATTACCAGTCTTGTTGACAAATCTGGCAAAACAAATTTGCTTTAAGTTTTACCTCCTTGCTGGACGTGACCGACTTCCGATTAGTGATATGGACGCGATAAAAAGGACTACCTAAGCATTCATATTAGGGGTGCCCTTGGTTTTTTTAAGAACCGTTTATTTCACGCTTCGTTAGTGAGGATATATATATATATATATATATATATATATATATATATATATATATATATATATATATATATATATACACACACACTAGTGTACTCTCTTCATCATTTCAAGTCAGATCTTTTTCGCTTCAAGAACGACTACGGTACGACATCGC